>JAVTVY010012296.1:0-55591 GCA_036873755.1 Hanleya hanleyi
AACTCTCCTGTGCTGGAGGTAGCTTTTGGTCCTTCTGCCGGAACTATATTGCATTTGACCTCTGGGACCCTCCCGTGACCTCCCTAATATGCAAATTTCTGAGGTCAACGGGTGTCGTTTGACGCTTTGTATACTACTTATGTACACAATATGGGAAAGTTCTAGCTCGATTGCGTTACGACTTTAGTTAGGACATGAAATTAAAATCCGCAGCATATGCCGTTTCGTGAGAAAAGGGGTTTAATCAAGTCTTTCAAACACATTTAGTAAAATAAATTCCTACAATTTGAGACAAGGAAAAAGGCGGAATATCGAATAAATTAAACACGGGGAAAATCCCCCAATTTTCTCCAAACGTCAGTCCACACATAAAAATCCAAAAATGCGATTTTATTCATCGAAAATTTACTGGAACGCGTCTTTTTGGACCCCAGATTGGAACCTCCCCTAACGTGTTGGGATATAGTAATGCCCTTCACCAATCGATCATTTCCCATCGTGCCTGTGGGGGCTCTCCGGCCTTTTTCTGATATTTACTATAAGCTAGGTTATGCAAGATGCATTATACCAAAATGGCGCCTGCATGTGCAGAGGGGGAACAGCTGTGCCATGTGACGCAACCAGCACTTCCCCGAATCAGTACACTTACGAAATATTTCCATGATATACCATTTAGGTAAATTGTTACCCTAACAGAGGACAACAGAAAAACAAACAAACCATTGCATAACATGGTATTTATTATTCTCGATTATTACCGAGTTTGGACGTGTGGCTTAATTCATATAAATATAAAGTTACAGTGATGCTGGAACACGGTCCAATCATCGGAATAGACTTAAAAAAAAAAGAAGACTTGAAATACAGGTACACAACAACGCAAGTTGAAGACATGGTCACTGCGAGACAAGATCCGACAGAGCATTAATATTTAATTAATAATAATTAATATTAATACAGAAGAATAAAGTAACAATAATCATCATAATACAAGTAGACAAATATGAAGAACGAATGACAAATGTGGTAGAGTTGATCATATAACTCCATTTGCGTACACTTCGCCATCCATCTTACCACGTATAGATGACCCAGATGGTTACAGGTTGTATTTAACTCCAGACACCTAAATAGTCAGAAGTTAATCTGCTAAAAGTGTTATCAGCTAAAAAAAACTACACAAATTCAATACAGCAATTAAATATACTGGACTAGAGCATAACAGTCTCCCAGAAAGTCACCATAATCGTTCTGTGTTTCCACATAACCAAATATGCACCAAAGCTTGGGCTACAGGAACCATAATTATTGCTACAAAATGGTGAATATTATAGTGTAATATCATACCAGGTTAACGGGATGCAGATAGGTTGTCTTTTATAGTGCCAATAAAGTACCCTATTAGCAAGATTGTCTTTCCATGCCTTGATTTGCATGGAATATTATGTATGCCTAAACGTGTCTGGGACGATGGATATTTTTGAACCCATCTCAAATGATGTTACTGCATCCCTAAAGCGTGCATTTGCTTGGCGAGCCGCATGACGGTCGTAGGAACCGAACTTAACTTAAAAGGTACACAGCAATATAGCCTAACCCGTCATGAACATTACAAATGATGAGTTGAGTTACAATGAACAATGGATAATTTAAAAAAAAAGAAAAAGACGAAGACTGACAAGTTTTTAACAGTAACAAAATTCCAACAAGAGCCCAAGGGGCTTCAATATACGCCCGTATATCTGGAATTATATTGGTCCAAATTTCAAGTTTGTTTAATAGCCTGGATTCCAATTGGTAGTTAGCACACCAGAGAAGGTCTACAATTTTGTGCTTCTGAGAATGTAACATATATCACATCTTATACTTGATTCAGTTTTGGGTGACTGTGACCTTGACCTTTGATCGATTGATGTATGGCTCCTCTTTGCCATGCGAGTAAGGTATACTCAAAGTTTGGTACCAATCCATACTTTGAAACTAGAGTTATCGCATGGGCAACAAATGTTAATGGATGAATGGATAGAACGCAACATCGCATTGCATGACCTCGTCTTTGACAGGCATACGAAAATGTGACTTGTAATGAATTCCTGATTTTGGGGTCACAGTGACATTGACCTTTGACCTTGACCTAAATTTTGGTACAGGACACATCGTCTTCCCTCAATGTATCAATGGACACAAAAAAAATCATGATTTTTATAAATCTCATGATTTTGGGGGTCACAGTGACCTTGACGTTCGGCCTTGACCTACATGTCCCCCTAATGTATCCACGGACACAAAAAAAAATATACTTTTCAAAGATTTCTTGATTCTGAAGTCACAGTGACCTTGACTATTGACCTTGACCTAAATTTTGGTACATGATAAACCGTCTCCCCATAATTTCTCAATGGACACAAAAATCATGATTTTTAACAATTTCACAATTTTGGGGTCACAGTGACCTTGACCTTTGACCTTGACCCACATTTTGGTATGTGACACATCGTGTCCCCCTAATGTATCTACTGACACAACAAATGTTATTTGTAATAATTTCCTGATTTTGGGGTCAGTGACCTTTGACCTTGACCTATTTTTTTTGGTATGCGACACTTCATTTCCCCCTATTGAATCCACTCATAAAAAATTAGTAATTTTTATTGATTTCCTGATTTTTAGGTCACACTGACCTTTGACCTTGATTCTGGGGTCACAGCGACCTTGACTATGGACCTGGATCTAAATTTCGGTACATGACGAAACGAATCCCCGTAATTTCTCAATGGACTCAAAAAATCATGATTTTTAACAATTCCACGATTTTGGGGTCACAGTGACCTTGACCTTTGACCTTGACCTACATTTTGGTAGGTGACGCATTGTGTCCCCCTAATGTATCTACTGGCACAAACAAATGTTATTTTTAATAATTTCCTGATTTTGGGGTCACACTGACCTTTGACCTTGACCTATTTTTTGGTATGCGACACTTCATTTCCTCCTATTGAATCCACTCACAAAAAATTAGAAATTTTTAATGATTTCCTGATTTTTCAGTCACACTGACCTTTGACCTCTGACCTCGACCTACATTTGGTATGCAACACATCGTTCCCCCCTAGGGCATCCACTCACCAAAAATTAGAACTGTAGATAGAAAACTGTCAACGATCAATGATTTCCTGATTTTAGGCAACAGTGACCTTTGACCTCTGACCTCAACCTTAATTTTGGTACGCGACACATCGTCTTCACCTAGCGTATCCACTCACAAAAATTTGCAACTGTGGATAAAAACGTTCACAGATGTAGACCGACACAAACACTTCAGTGATTTCCTGTTTTTTTAGGCCAGTGACCTTTGACCTCTGACCTCGACCTTCATTTTGGTACGCGACACATCGTCTCCCCATAGGGTATCCACTCACCAAAAATTAGAACTGTAGACAGAAAACTGTCCCAGATATAGACCGGACACGGCGGACGGACAGACACACGGACGGAAACCGCCATCACATAATACGTCCGCCTTTTGGCGGGCGTATAAAAATAGCACGAAATAATAATGCAATGTACGGCCTATACTCGGGGTTATACCTTACACTGCTAGACAGTATAAATATCATTACTCAACATATTTATACTTGAGAGCACCCCCCCCCCCCTCCTTTTTTCAAAGCCTGCAAAATGTTCATGTACCCAAGACAGTTTATGGGGATACTAACTTGAACAACGATAGAATATCAGTACAAGATACAACTATACAACTCCATGGTCAATCTGAATACAGCGTCAAAGTCACAATGAACTATTCTGTATATTCTTATACGCGAATGTAAGTTGTCATAACAAAATACCTCTGTACAAACGTTCAATGTGTGAAATATTAGGCCTACATGAATATATGGTATAATATAAATGCATTTAAGCCAATCCGGACTATTCTTAAATAATAAATGTAAGTTGAAATAAATTTATAAAATGCTACTGGAAATTCTACTGATACCTATATTAACTTGATGAAAAAAGGAGCGGGATATATATGCCAAGTGTGGTTGCTATGGGTGATAAATGGAAGTGGGTAATGTACACCTTCTGCCGAAACTACGAAGATTGCTACAAATTCGTAATATGGCAATGACCTTGAACGTCATCCCAATGAACGAGAACAATTAGAATGGTATATCTGTATTTCCATAATAAACTTCATTCTAATTGGATGAGGCTTGTGTGACTTGGATACCGTCATAGTTTCAAAACTATGGTTACACTATAGCAACGAGTAACCAAGCATTATATTTCAGGAACCCAATAGCATGTGGAATTTGTTTTTTCAATATGAAATGCGTAGACCCTGGTTTATTCACACAGTAATTTCCAAAATAAAACCTGTAAATTTATGCTATTGTAACCTTCAATTATAAGAATTTTCTCAACTGTATAGCTGTACATCATCAATAACCTAAGTTTTGAAGAGATTAGACATCTACAGGTAGTTGTGGAGATATTGTGGTATAAAGTTAGCAACACTTGGCGACACACCGTAACCAAACTTATTTGCATATAAAACCCCTAAATCTCTAATTTTGCATGTCAAACACTGATATCTTTGCAAATGCAAGTATTTACAGGAGGTTTAAGGCATCCCGAATAGTTTCTTTATTTCTTCTCTTAAAACCGACCCCTAGACCATTGGGATTCCCCTTAAAAGTTTAATAAATATAAAACTATTTTCGGCTATTATCAACTGAATGTTCTCAAATGAACAAGTCTCTACTGAAAGGCTGAGACAATGTATCAAATCACAATCATCATTTTGAAAACGATGATGTCATTATGCACAGTAAATGTGCACACCGTATTGCTTTTTTACACAAGGCCACTCCATGATACCATAAATAACAGAATTATTGGGAAGCCAACCGATGAAGACAATAGTGAAGCTATAGTGCATATATGAAATATCACAGTAATTCTTCACAAATCTTGGCATGATTGGGGTAGTTCAACAAAGAAATGAAATATTGAAACATATACATGGTAATATGGTTACATAATTCCTCTAATAGTTCAATCCCCCTATCAAAATTCAATCACCCCTAATTGTGGGGACGAAATTCAATCTGTGCATGGTTCTAATAAATTTGATCGCCCTCTAAAATCACTGAAATAATGCATTATATGCATGATTTTGAACCATTTTGTAAACTTCTTGTTCTAATTATAAATTGATGACCCAGAGATTTCATGGTAGAAAATTTCACTTCGTGTGATTGAATTATTAGAGGGATCAACAAATTGGTGAGTCGAGTAAGTTGAAACACATGGAAGGTATAGCAGCTGAAATCAAGTTCTGGTACCCAATACTTCTATAGAAATCATTTATCAACTTAATTCAATAAACATTTACCTAAATCAATGATATACCATCATTTTTACTGCCTTGAATGAATTTGTAAAAATTACAAGTGAATTATACCAAATATCAAACAAATTTATAATCATAAGCAGTACACACTTTTGTTCTTTGTTACAGGTAATATAGAGATTTGTCGCGAGTGTTTCAAATTTCAGGAGATATTCCCTCAGAAGCACTGATTTGGTCTGGATTCCATGATATCAGGAACGAAAACGTACGAAAATCTGATAACATTTTTCCGGCACATTTATGTTCAAACATTTCTTTATCTTTAATGTTCCCTCTCTCGCAATCAAAATAACAATCTGCATGTCTGAATATAGTGTACACAGCCATCTGAATGAGACCAGTTTGCAGGATGTGTAAGGCACTAGTATAACAAATGATTCAGATAACAGGCAAAAGGTGTCAATGGTATATGGTAAAGAGGACAGCCAAGATATTGGTATTAAAATAGGACTCAGAATCTATTCATGTTTCTGCGTTGATGGATGCATAATTGACAGTGTTACGAAGCATACGAATCCAACACATTCAAAAATATAAATACATTGACAAATATGATTCGACATAGCTATATACCATTTGAAGATTAGCACCATTAAATTACATGTATATATAGCTGGCAGTTTTGTCTACATATTTAAAGAATTTGTTCATGAAATGTATAGTATTGCTATGTTCAAGAATCACATACATGCACTAATGCGAGAGAAGATTTGGAGACAACAGCTGGAAGATACGAAATATGGTAAGGTATAATCACAGGGGCTCGTTACTGTTGTCAGTTGGTTAATTACGACCCCCCCATCAACATATTTAATCAATTAATCATGGTAACGAGCCCCTGAAGGTCTGTTCATCCGATCACACTCGGACCACCTTTCAACTCGAAAGGAAACCGTAAACGGGAAGAGGGTCTTCCACCACCATCTTGAAGATCAAACCAGTTTTGAAGAACTAGAGGCTTGGATGGGTGACCGGGCGCTGTGCTGATCAGTGTCCAGAACGTGTTCTGGCACATGTAGGCACCGTCGTGATATGACTGAAACAAGGTTGAAAATGACGTTAAACCCTACTACTCACTCACTTGAAGAACTAGAGCTGAGAATAAGCAAAATATCATTTCGGAATTAGCTCAAAGTGTGTTTTGATGCGATCAAGTTATCAGCATCTTCAGTTTATCAAACTAATTTCTAGTTCCCACTTTGAACCTGGAAGTTCAAAGTGGGAACGAAGAAATTGGCTTGATAAACTGAAGATGATTATTAGAGGCCTTTAATACCGTTATAGTACATGTACATGTAGCATGGATAGTCAATTATATATACATGGTATACATTGCTGTTATTGGTGGTCTGCATATATACAGTCCAATTTTTGACCATCCTAGAGTCAACCAGTTTCAGTTCTTCGAAGTAACACTGAAGAGATTGAGAGAGTTTGATAAAAAATATACTCAACAGCAACTGCACGTTATTGCATAGAGAATGTTTAAAATATCAGCAAGGGAGGTCCAACAAAAACATACACTGCCAAAAATACCCTACTTATTTAAGATAATGTCCTAAAATTTTCTTGAAATAAGATAATTTTACTAAAAATAAGTTAAATTTTAAGATTTAGTTTTCTTGTTTAAGTAAAAGTTGGATTGGGATAAGTATATTTTATCTAAACAAGAAAAAATTAAGAATATTTCTTAAAACAAGATTTTTTTAAGAAAAAGTCTTGTTTAAGTAAAATATACTTATCCCACTCCAAATTTTACTTAAACAAGAAAAAAAATCTTAAAATTTTTCTTGAAATTTAACTTATTTTGAGTAAAATTATCTTCTTTCAAGAAAATTTTTGGGCATTATCTTAAATAAGTAGGGTATTTTTGGCAGTGTACCTGGACCAAAACAAAAGAAAGATAGCACATCTGATCAAATAAGAACTTTGTTCATTTACCATTTACCGTATGGTCATCCCTCTAATAATTCGATCCCCTATCAAAAGTCAGTCACCCACAATTTTGAGGACAAAATTCAATGGCTGTTCTAATATATTTGCTCACTTGCTAAAATCATTGAAATAATGAATTAACTGCATGATTTTGGACCATCTAACATGTCTAATAAATTGGGAACAGTAATGAAATAATGTATCGGTAAAGACCATTTTCTGTGAAGATGTTAATCTAATATTGAAATATTATTTTTTCATAGGTGAGTGAATATAATGATATATACAAACTAGAGGAAGCACCAAAATACCTCATATGCAACTATGGGGTTTCTGTTAATTCTGAACACATTGCGTATTGCTGATGTGAATTGGTTCCTAAATGCTACACATTCATGATCTAAATTAAATCTAGGACTCAAAATTCAGCCAAAATTAAATCAATATTTTGATTAATGCAAGGGGTAAGAGACGATCACAGAGAAAAATACTTTTCTGAGTTAAACACAATATACATGTACACAATAAAATACGTAGGATTTGAATGTTGATGCATGAAGCGATTTATGATGTGAATGTCATTATAGCGCATTTACTGTATGCATGGTATATACGGTACTAAATTTTACCAGAAATGTAATTGAAATTTAATCATATATTTGAAGGCGTCCATATTTGCCTAACAGCCCCAGTACTGACAGAGGGGTTTGGTGTATACAAGATGGGAAATATACCAATCTTAATAAATTAATATCCTATCAATGCTCCCCAATCATATATGTCGCTATGTAGGATCGTACTTATTTCAATTGAAATTGGTGTTGAGAGTGCCCAGGTCATGAATATTTGATAGCCTTATGACATCGCGACCGCATTTGGACTACTTTGCTTGCAGTTGGGGAGGGGGCATAGGGTCATCGTCTCTGTTTACCCCAAGGTTTATGCTTAGGACTTGCCCATATATCTACCCTGCATTAGGGCATCACTCTGTACTCTGGTATGCGGCAACATCAGAAGATACCCCACCAGTGTGGCATCGGATTCGGCTGAGCCAACCAACATGACCAAAAATCCCTACCATTAATGTTCTCTTCAAAGCACTATGAAGAGTTCTCGGGATTGGTTGACACTTGAGTTACTGCAAGCCGGTTAGATCCCGCAAGCGACATATTCAAATGGGGGAGCAGATAGGATTTAATTTTAATTAAATTGGGAAATATACGGACGGCTAAATTAGAGGATATCCGATACTGGCCAAGTCATTAACAACACATGATGCATATTCAGGCATCATGATACAACTTGATAAAGTTGATATGGCTACTTCGTTTTCAACATTTCCAATGTGACAGGAAAGTCTTGCATGTAGTTCTTGAGATCACAAACCTCCTAGATATGACACAGACATTGAATGATTGAACAAATATCACCTCAAAATGTACAATCTCCACAACAACTGCTCGCAATTTGAAAATTTGCCATTATTCAATAAAATAATATGCAACTGCATAGCGTCGTAATACAAACAACTCCATTCTGGCAGAAAAAAATTCACACCAATTTTGACAGCTCACTTACACCCTTATTTCTTGGTCCCTGTAGGGGGCGCTGATACAAACTTCCAAATATAGACAATGAAAAGAATGAACTCTGGGTCTTGGACTCTCGTTTCAACATATAAAATGTATACACTATCGAACTTGTCTTGATTAAAAATTGAAAAAGTGCATTAATGATGATGGATCACAACACCAAGCTGAAAACTGGTTGTCTACGGGACCGATCAGCCCTGTCATGTCTGTATGGTGGATTTGGGTTCTGTTGCTGAAATTCATGACGTTGAGTGGTATGATTAGATGACGATGGTAGAGCTTCACTGTAAGGTGGGGGTCCTCCCGACGAAGGTGCTAATGAATCCGCAGGTGCAGGAACCGCATATCTCTGTCGTGGGGTGTACCTTTGAGAGGTGACACCTGGTGGTTTTGCACCCGAAGAGGCTGCTTGAAGATTTAAAGGTTCTTCCTGTGCAGCCTGCTCACTGCGCATGACTTGGCGCATAGCAGCACGACCAACTGGTTTTTGTCTAACCTGCTGATGTGACGCACCAGACGGTTCATTTCGTACAGGATGGGCAGCATTCACTGCAGATGGATAAGTCTGCCGTACCCAGCCTGTTCTGTTAAAACCAGTATTATGGAATGCAAGGAAAGCAACACTGGCATCTGAGGGTCTAGAATTCCCAACAGCTGGGGGTTGGGTTTGCTGAAAACTCAACCTTTCATTGCCCTCATTCGTTTTACACTCAAGCTGGGGCTGATCATGCCGAGGCGGATGATAGCCTTTCGATGGCAAGGCCGGTACACAAGGTACTTCTACCTTTGCTTCACTGACATTCGGTTTGTTTTTCGGGATATCAAGTGATGGGTATCTTGGAACTTCTTGCTTTCCATCAACATGTACTTGAGATGGCAGCCTCTCCGGTGGATAGAAAAACTTGGGCGACGTAACCTGGTTCTGGGGTGTGATAGAGATTTTGTTTTCAGCAGACACATCTGGTACAGCAGACATTTGTGGACGAGGCTGCCTATCCACAATCCATCTGCTGGTTCTCTCGTCATTGTTCATCCTAGGTGTCTCCATGTTTTCTCGATTATATTGAATATGTCGAAAGGAAGTCACTGGGTTGCTTGCAGTCGGAATGTTGGCTTCCCCCTGATGTTTCGGGCGAGAACGTGTAGGCAATGCCACCCCAACATTCACAGTTTCTACCACTATAGCCCTGTTTTCAGGTTCGGCATCGCTGTCAGTCAAGTTTTGGACACTCATTCCAGTCATTGGACTAGACTTATCTCCCCTCCTATAAGGCGAGGATGTTAACTGTCGAGGCTTCAACTCCTCCAGGCTGAAAGAGCAGGCTGTGCTTACAGGACTGTGCAAATACGATTCCTGATCTGAAATGCCGAAGTCAATCCCACCAACGGCTCCAAGAAGTGGAAAGGATGAAGATAATTCTTCTCCGTAGGTATTATTCACAACCATCTCTTTGGCAGAATTCACGGAACCTGCAGAGGAGTTTGGTTTCTCGACATCATCAGTCTTTGCAATACCCAATCGTACCGGCCCTCGTTTGTGACCAGATTTGCCCAGATGCTGTGGAAACGAAGCTCGAAAGGATTTTTGTATGCCAATATCTGGTATGTCGTCCAGTTCATAGCTGGGGAGGACGTCACTTGTTCCATCATGTTCCGCCCTTCTAAAATACGCAGGTGATGATGATTTTGGTGGGGGAAGGGCATAGGAAGGAGTTTCTGATGATTCTAATGGTTTGCTTTGCCCCCTATCTGACTGATCAACAACGGAGATCTTGAATGAATTTTGCCTGCCTGCCACACGTCTTTGGGGACTATTTTTGTCAACAACTGGGTGTGATGGTGCTTCCTGTTGGGTAGAACGATGGTCTACTGAATTCGGTGGAGTAGTTTGTGTAAAACTGTCAGTCCGCACAGGCTTTGACCGTTTCTTATATTGTCCCCTTGGCGATTCTGCCTGGATTTTATGTGCCGTCCTCTGATTGTTAATCAAGTTGCTCTCATTCGAGGGTCTCTCTTGTGGCCGTCTCGAGGATCTAGTTCTAAGATTTAAGCTAGGCTGGACAATATCTGGTGGTGGATCTGGCCTTCTCCATTTCCCATTTTGACTGCCTTGTAGAGTATCATCAATAAAAGGAATTTCATTCGATTGTCCATGTGAAATGGAACTTTCGTTGTCTTCATATTCCATATTGTCTTGTTCAGTATCATTGGATAATGAATTATGTGGATCTGGGGTCAACCGGTTTCTGGTCCCTAGTATCTCCTGCACCTCTTCATCTACATGCGAAGCTAATGAATGAGAAACAGTGCTTGCTGCTGTGGAGGTTCCATGCTCTGCCAGCCTTGAATTATCGGCACTGTCATCCCTGTGGAAGTCTGATGCGGGAGAGGCAGTAAGGCTTCCAACAGTACAGTAAATTGGTGATTGGTTCCTAGCTTGTTCTTCGTATGGTGGCAGCTCTTCCTCTCCAAATACCATTGGGGGAATGTACGAGTTACGATCTCCCGTACCACCAGTCTGAACATGCACTTCCTCATTCTCAACACGATCAATTAAGTCATCTGCAGATTCTGTTGGCATCAGATTCACAGCTGCGTTATAAGATCCCCGGGGACCAATACTTCGTCTCAGTGGTTCTCCTCGAGGCTCTGGTTCTCTCGCCCGAGGATTCTGATCATGCAAGCCAGATCTACGATCCCCTCTAGGCTCTGGTTCTCTCGCCCCAGGATACTGATCATGCATACCAGATCTACGATCCCCTCTAGGATCTGGTTCTCTCGCCCTAGTATCCTGATCATGCATGCCAGATCTACGTTCCCCACTAAACTCCGGTTCTCTCACCGTAGGATACTGATCATGCATGCTAGATCTACTTTCCTCTCCAGGCTCTGGTTCTCTCACCCTAGGATATTGATTATGCAAGCCAGGTCTACGTTCAGTGTGTGCCAATGGTGCTCCATATTGCATGTTCACATGATCCGGATCACCAGGTCTCCTCAAGTTTTCTCTCCTAGCTCTTCCGGGTCTTGGTCTCTCTGTCTGCGCTCTCTCTACCCAGCTATCGGGATTCCGAAACATTTCTCTGGCATTTGGATGATATTCATCCTTATTTCTACCCGATCTCATCATCCCAGATTCAATATCACTGATTCGCACTCTATCAGTCTCCAGACTGTTTCTCCCTCGGACCCTCGGTTTGTGTTGTTTATCTCTATGTAATGATGAAGTGTGTCTCTCTGGTCTTGCAGATGTTGATGATTGTCTGTTCTGATGGTCTCTCCTTTGAGAAGCTGAATATGGTTCATCTGTTCTCTCTTGGTAAACTTCCGAATCACTTCCCCTACTTCTTCTTTTCTGTCTTCGTAGCCCACTGTCTGCAGTATGAGCCAGGTCATCATCTGGATCGTGATGATTTTGCTGCGGTAAAAATTCAGTTATCTCTGTTGGTGGTTCGAGCGGATGCGAGTTTCTGTCAGATGATGAACTTGCCCCAGAGCGAGGTCTCCTTGGTGATTGGTATCGTCCATGTATGGCCTGTTTCGATGGCAGGACACTGAGGGGATTACCTCCCACAATACCCCGCGGAATGTCTGTGTTTTCCACGGGTCTAGATCTGACAATGGGCGAGCTGTAGTTTTTCGGTACCTTATATTTTCCTCCGGGTTTCTTTTGGCATGTTGGCTTTAAACACAGAAGGGCGTTGATTATGCTCAGGGCAAACTGCATTATTGCTAGGCCTAACAATGCTCCATGCAAGACCTTTGTGGGTTTGTTGTGGTAATATGCATAATAGTAAGCATCGTAGTAGAAGCTGCTTCTGTAATCCAGACCACCAGCTGATAAAACTAGCATTATGAATGTCAGTATGGCGGATAACAGAGACACAAGAAAAAACGTTTTCACGGAGCAGCTAGTTCGTGTTTGTCCACCTATTATCCCGCAAAGGCCATCGATGAAAACAGCCACACCGCACCAGATTCCCGTGCCCATATAGTGGCCCCATATCTTCTGTACAAATCCAGCTACAGCCAGCACAATGCTTAGGATTCCCAATAGTGCCTGTAAGATTCCCAACACTAGGGCCGCCTTGCTGGGGAACTCCAGATACAAGCGGAAACTCAGTCCCAGTGACATTAGGCTTCATCAAAACTGGCAGATGCTCCATAAAGATGGGTAATTCATCCAAAATTAGCTTTGCACATCTGGAAAGAAACAAAAGAGAATATTTCAGGATCATTGTGAAATTTTGTTCGACCTGCAACAATTTGATTTGAGCAATGGATATATCCATATATGCATATAGGCCACTGATGTTATTTTTTGTTTCATGGGCAGACTATATTTTTTTTTAAAGATTGGAGGCAATAATTCAATTAAAAATCAAACCGGACAATTGAAGTTCGCTGCTTTTGTTCTGCAAGTAGATGACTTTCTGCTAGTCTGGTTCAGTTTTATTTTTGTCCCCCTGACGCCCAAAGGGTTAAAGGGGGGCTATCATATTTGGGTCCATCTGTGCATCCGAACAATAACTAATGAAGAAACTGAACAGAATCTTTTCAAATTTGGTATGTGGGCACCTCGCCTCAACATCCTGCTTGGGATTGTTTTTCACATGGATCCGCCTATAGGTGGCGTCACCTGGGGACCAAGTTAAAATTTTGTTTCTGGACAATAACTTTTGAAAATCTGAATGGATTCTTTCCAAATCCAGTATGCGAGTACCTTGCCAAAAGATCTCACTTGGGATTGTTTTTCATGCCAATCTGCCTAAAGGTGGCAACACCTGGGGGCTAAGTTAAAATTTTGTTTCTGTACAATAACTTTTGAAAACCTGAACAGATTCTTTCCAGATTTGGTATGTGAGTACCTTGCCTCAAGATATTGCTTGGCATTGTTTTTTCATACCGATCCACCTTTAGGTGACGCCATCTGTGGGCCACATTAAAATTATATTTTCAGGCAGGATTAGGACAAATTTGGTTATCAAGGGTACCTTGCCACTGGATCCCACTTGGGATTGCTCTCCATGCCAGGTACTGAACGTTATGGTTCTAAGTCATATCAGTGGCTTCAACGTCGGGAGACTTCAACCCCTCGGGTTTTCATTATTTTAAATATTGCCTCCAATCTTGAAAAATATAAAATCCGCCAATGAAACAAAAATTAAAATTGATTTTACATATCCCCCCTTTGACTGAATTATTTACAAACACGATAACATTTCACTCCAGCCATCATGTTACTCATCCATGGATCATTACATTTGTATCCACCAAGATCCATCCAATCGCAGAGGGTTTACCTGGACATATTTGGGGAGTTCATTTCATCCCCCGAGGTTGTTTTGATTTGCCATGTTGGTATCCCAAGCCTGCGGTTTATGCTTTGACTCCCGATGTCAATTTCAGTCTGACATCAAAGTAGTTTGACCAGCGATGAAAACATTGCAGCGGATTGACGTAATGAGCTGGCTTAGCGCGCTTACTGATTGGTTTGATTCAGAGAAAACCTCTTGAGCTATTTATATCCAGAACTGCTATGGGTAACTAACCAAGCCAGTGTATCGATCCCAACGGATCGATCAATACCCTGGCTCACGAGAATGATATATTGTTACATGTCATAACAGTGATTTTGCAAATTCAAAGTGTGCATTGCCTAATTTTTAACGGACAACATAAGATGTCTATTATTATGCAAATTAGATAGACAATTTTTTTTTTAAATTCCATCCTATGCGAATATATATCCATGGTCGCCCATGGCGTATGTCACTTAGTTCGATATGTTCTCGACTTCATTGGGCAAAACCGACCCTTTAAACCTTCCCTTTAGAGTGGTAGTACTCTTTAACCTGTTAAGGGCTGACAGTCTCACATGACTGTTTCCGCTCCAAAAAGACCCGATTGGGTTTCAGATCACTCCAGTGCTAAGTATCTTTATGTGTTTTTTGGTGAAATGTTATATAACGGTGTAAGTTTCAGTATGGTTGTGTCAGACTCACCCAATGCTAAATTTAACCTAACTGGCATGTGAAGCTACAATATATATTTGTGTCACAGATTGTACAAATTGAATCCACTCCGTAAATAAAGTATTATTATTCCTACGAAGTAGGCTCATTTGCAAATTGTCCGGTAGTCAGTGAGTCCATCCGAATCATTTTATCGGCAAAATAAGGAGAACCGTTGACATTAGAACCTTGATTTTTGGCATGAACATGCATGAGGGGACTGCTACCAGCAAGTTCTGAGCTAAGCTACTTTTGATGAAAATTTGACCTACTTAAGGGAGCTTCTTGAAATTAGGAACTGGTCATTTCCACATAAACGTTGCATGGGTGACAAATTTTCACTTTCCATCAGCATAGTTAATTGTGATTTTTATTTAAGCTATATTAATCAGAGTTTCAAGAAAGTAGGTTTTTTGTCATCTGCAACTGTCAGGTTTTTGAAAATCTGCACTCGAATATGGATAAAATTCTAAAACATTTTTTACCAAAATGTATACCAAATTCATGATTTTCCTCCAGACAGAGAAACTTAACTCAACAAAATATTTCTTTGTTTTTTAAATACACCATCATGTCTAAGTTCCACAGTGAATACCATTTTACAATTAAAGTAATTATTTCCAAAATAATTGAAAAAATTTACTGCGTGGTGTAGGTGTCCCGTCTGTCACAAAAACGGATGATTTTTTAGGTTTTTCTGGAGTACAATAAATTTTAAGAAGGAAAAAAGCCAGTAACATTATTATTTATCTACTGTAACACCTTCTCAACCAGATGCAATTAATTATTTCATTCTTGGTCAAATACGCTGATAAAAATTTCAACTCCATATCTGTCCCGTCTGTCACAAAACGCTTCAAAAAGCAGCCATAGATTATTGAGTTTTGCGTTCATATGGCCCCAAACCAAACAATGTTTAGTAATCTAGATGCAACGAACATTCCGATGAATGCACAAACCTATATGCCTTGAAAAATTAAGTTTGCAATACAAAATACATACAAATGTGTAAATACATTAAATTGTGACAGACGGGACATGTGACAGACGGGACATGTGACAGACGGAACACTGAACTGATAACAGCGGATTTTGTGAAAATATGACCTAAAACCAAACAATGTGAAGTAAACTATGTAGTGCACAATGAACATCTTAATTGTAGCATTGATCTAATACATGATTAAAAAAAGTCTGGAAAGAGGAAGATAATTTATATGGCATGAGATAATGTCCCGTCTGTCACGATAAGTTGTCCCATCTGTCATGTCACTAAGTGGCAAAAATCCATAATTAATCTTCTTCATAGAAAAAACTGTTAACCCTAACTCTGATTAGTGGATAAGTCCACTAACATTTGATTTACATTAAAAGTTGATTTTCATTTGAGAAGGAGATAGAAATCTATCTTGTGTATTCCTTTTTCAAATGTGTGGTCCCTGCTTGTCCCGTCTGTCACATTTGTCAATTCCAGTTGAAAAGAAAATATTAATAATAATTATTTCAATGTTTCTGTCTTAAGTTAAAGTACAATTAGTTCACTAACCACTGATAAGTTTTTGCTTAGATTTTTATTAAATTTAGTTTGGTAGAGAGTTGTGTTAACATCACAGGGTGGCTATCTTTTGTCCCGTCCGTCACGCTGGAAATGACCAACTGAGTTCCCTGATAGGGATGGCATATGCCGGTATTTCAAATGAGATACACCATGCCCAGTTTGGTGTTCTGATCTGGACGGATTAGAGTTCCAGTTAGGCCATTCCCCCCATGCTGCTGCATGGTACATGTATGGCATAAGCCATCCTTTGTCTGTCAAGTTCCAAATTGTATGGCATGGAGTTCCTAGCAGTTCCAACACGGCGCACCATGCCACTCTGTTTGGAATACCTTATGCCAGTTCCTAGTATGCCCCAATTTCAAGAATCTCCCTTAGTGACCTGTAACATTACGCTTGGACCCCCAAGTCATCTAGGTGACCAATAACTTTACGCTTGGACCCCCAAGTCATCTTCCTCACCCTACTTCGTAGGTCCTGTGACGTTAGTCACACTACTCATGTTATTCAATAGAAAGCCTCCAAAAACACAATGGGTTCAATCAGTTGGATCTTGGATATGATAAGTATTAATTTATTAATTCGTTAGACATCATATGAATATGATGAATACATGTAGAATGTTTTTGTTTGTGTGGATCTTTCAAAGCACTCACTAATACATGTAGTTAACCATGGATTTGATCTCCATCCATCACATGTCCATGTTATAAGCATGAAACAATATCAAGTCACTTGAGTCTGATGGTTCCATAATCTATTGTCTGTCTCGCATTATGAGGGCACAGGATTTTCGGCAGTGCATGTATATTGGACCAAGTTCTTGTCAGAGAAGTGAAATTCCCAACAGTAGATATGTAATTTGTGCATTTCTATTCTGAAATTTGAAAGAAATCTGTACAGAATCAAAGAAAATCTCCAATACCTCGCATGTTATTTTGAAAGCATAATGATGTTGGGTTTGCAATGTGGTAACATTGTGTCTGGGTGCTATGAAAATAACATGTGAGGTATTGGAGATTTTTTTTTGATTCTGACTAGATTTTCTTGAAATATCAGTACAAAAATGCAAAATTAGATATAGATGCTGAGAAGAATTTCAATGCTTTGAGATAAACTGGCTCCGATACTTTGCCGAAAATCCCATTTCCTCGTAACGTGAGACAGACAGTAACTGTTCCACACATGCTATGATATTGAGAGCAATGACCTACATGTTAGTCAAGCTGTGAGAAATTTGATCTGGGTGTCCAATTTCTATCTATTTACATCCAAATTTAGTGAATTAGATCCAAATTAATATCAGCATTTCAATGCATGTCCGAAGGATATCTGGAACATTCTCTCTGGCTAACAGTATGATGTTGGTCATGTTAGTTCAATAGCATGAATGGCACATGAATGGAGAGAAAACAGACATAATGACAACATCATATATGTGAAAACATATGAACGAAATGTAATTATTCCATATAAAGACTTGTGGTAGATATATGGTAAGAACTAATTTTGGTACGGACTTTCATTTACAAAAATTAGCCCATTGGGCTCCAATACCCCTCAGCTATCAGTTATTGTCTACACCCAGCAATCATGCATTGTATAATATCATCATTGTATTATTAGAACTAGATTAACAAAAATGTGATCTAGTGGGGTTGACTGTAGTATAAGAAATACATAGGAAGTTGAGCAAGGTCAGCATTCGCCAAAGCCTTAATTGATGGGAAAAATTTTGCACTGAGATTCTGGTAGAGCATGACCAAATTCTTCGCTCTAAATATACTCTTCTTTATAGCTCAAATCAAATCAAGGAATTGTATCTTGGAAATATAGATCAAGGTCAGTCATCTTCAACAATTTTCAGGTCAGTTCTAACTTAATTGCATTTGAAACATGAATGGAGATCTTAGACTTAACATTATAGAATTTGAACTTTTAAAAATAGGTCAAGGTCAGTGATATTCTTCAATAGACTTCAGGTCCAGCCGTAAGTGGTATAAATTTGGACAATGTAGATATAATCTTTCATGGAATATTGTACTAAATAGAATCTGACCTGGATAAAATAGGTCAAGGTCAGTCGTCTTCAGTACATCTCAGTCCTCTGGAGCATCACCAGAAGTACACATACTGTAGACTAGTATTAATTTGGAAAGCCTAGCTATATTCTACATGTTATATCATAATAAACAGTATATGACCTTGAAAAAATAGGCCAAGGTCAGTCAACTGGGATACGCTTCTAGTCAATCACCAGTTGCATAAGTAATATAAATTTGGAGACCCTAGCTTCAATCCTTCAAAAAATATAGCAAATACTAAAATTTGACCTTGATAAAATAGGTCAAGTGTTCGTCATCTTCAATACTCCTCTGGGCCTTCGCCAGATGTATACTTAGTATTAATTTGGAAAGCCTAGCTACATTTATTCATGTTATATCATAATAAACAGTATATGACCTTTAAAAAATAAGTCAAGGTCAGTCAACTGGGATAGGCTTCTAATCAATCACCAGTTACATATAATATGAATTTGGAGACCCTAGCTGTAATCCTTTAACGAGAGATCCTGAAGGATCTTGGCACCCACCATTGTCCGATAATTGTAAGCTGACAAGAGGATCTTTTTGTCCATTGTTACTAAGAACAAATGATTGATTTGTAATTTTGTTTGCAGAATTACGAATATGAGCGAAAAAGATCAAAATAGGGACACTGGAAAACACCATGATATTATCTTTATAAGTTTCAGGAGTTTCAAGATTTCTAGAAACTGTACTTGATGTCGGTTGTTATAGTACAAGTGAAATGAGCAAAGTTAATCTGAAAGTAAATGTCCGGAGGATCCTTCGTCTTCATTTTGTAGTTTTTTTTTGTTTTTTTTTTTGCAGAAGTCATCATTGGTTACTGGAAGTGAAGACAAATCTCTTAGACACTTTGGCATGAGCTATGAAACATACTTAAGATTTTATAATTAGGAATGAATGCTGTTTTTACTGGGCTAGTTTGAGATATCTCTTTTAAGATACCATGCTCGAAAATAGTAAGATGGTACAAAACTTAATACTGAAGGGATCCGGTCCATGCAGTAATGTTGAAACTTTGAAAGTGTCTGAATCCTGATTATCTCCTTTGGATCGAAACACGCAGTAGTCTACAGTTGTCGAGTTGTGATGTGTCACTTTGTGTAGCCGACCCGTCGGCAGACGAAACGGCGGGGCAGTTCACTTGCAACGGTATGGGCTAAAGTGAACCAATTTAAAATTTGAATACAATATGCCCCACTGTTTGATCCGCTGACTCTTGTGATGCAACGTCACAACTAGGGAGAACAGTATTAATTTGAAGTGTAACCTGATTTTCGAATCGGACAAAAAAAATATCTTGCACAATTAGACCCCAATGGGAACCTGTGTACCAAATTTGAGAAAGATCCATGCAGTACTTCTTGAGAAATCGCGATAACAAAGTTTCATGGGGAAATCCAAGATGGGTGCCTCGTGGCCATATTGGATTTTCGAATTGGACCAGAAAAGGTATCCTGCACAACTATACACCAAGGCGAACCTGTGTACGAAATTTGACAAAGATCCATGAATTCAAGATAACAAATACAAGATGGCTGCCTGGTGGCCATGTTGGATTTTCGAATCGGACCAAAAAAGGTATCTTGCACAACTAGACCACAAGCGGAACATGTGTACAAAATTTGAGAAAGATCCATGCAATAGTTCCTGATAAATCGCGATAACAAGAATTGTTTACGGACTGACTGACGGGCCACAGATGAAAAGTGATTTGAACAGCCCAGCAACTGGTGATGGTGGGCTAAAAATATAGCAAATACTAGAATTTGACCTTGATAAAATGGTTGGTTGTTTGAAGTTTAACATTGCACCTAACCTTATTGGTCACATGGCGACAATGACCCAAACAAACATACTCTAGCAAAATCCTAACCCTAACAAAAACCTAACCAAATCTACAAAAAAAATTGAATTTTGAAAATTAGGCTCTACAGACACTGGTGATCACAATAGGTCAAGGTCATTTTCAATAGGCTTCTGACCCTTCACCCTATACATATGTGGTATGAATTTACAATGCCTGGCTATAATACTTCTTGATCATATCGTGTCCACAAGGAAGATGGACGGACAGACAGACGACGCTTACGATGACAATACCCTTCGGGTAAAAAAGCCTGAGTGGTAAAATCCATGAGCTTAAGAGTCTGGACAATTTTAAACACAGGTCCATGTACGTGGAATCACATATAAGGACAATACTACAGGTGTGTTAAGTAGAAGATCCGCTCAATTCATGCTGAACAAATACAAGTAGGCCTACTTGCTACCCATCTCCCATGTGTCCCCCAGAAGCAATCCACTTCAAGGAATAGGACAGTGGTTATGAATTTGTCGTAATTTGAATGATCTTGTTTGAAATTTAGTGAACATTGGCCTAGAACATTGGATGTCAATCATTGTCAGAGACAAAAGGTAGAAATTGTCATGATTGGCTTATTACAGGATCTCTTGGAATATCGGCGAACATTTCGCAAGAAGTTTTCATAGCGTTACGTCTAATTTACCATCTTGGTACTTTATCTAGATTGAATAAAACTATGTCCCTGTAACGAACTAGAAATATCAATTGCTTCTACTCTCATTATATTTGAAAATGTTCAGAAATTGGTGAGATTTGGGAATACATTTTCAGTTACTTATTCCAGTATTGTGTGGTCAAACACTGGACAATAATTACACATGGTAGCACGTGGCCCAACAGGATAAATTTTATTGAGAAACAGTATTCAAATATGGCATAAGGAGTGAACTTCAAAGGGTTTAATCTGGTCGAAAAGTCTGGCTTTGTTAGGCTGTAGAAAATATCAAAAGACATTGCCGTGCGAAGGTGTTAATATCCCTGAACAACATGTCAAATGAGTCCATGACATTATCCCCCAACGACAGTTTCCCCCGCGACATTTTCCCCACCGACATTTTCCCCCACGACAGTATCCCCACACAACATTTTTCCGACCCTAATATTACGATCTGCCGACAATCGCAACCGCGGTCATTTCCTGACCTTGAATTTGTTTTTTAAGTTTGCATGTAGGAGAGTTCTGGGAATTCAAGGGAGATTACTTTTTAGTTGAACATCGGCAGATGTATGCAATGTGCCTTCTTTTCAGGCATAATAAATAAGAATAGATTATCAATATCAAACACATCTTTAACGAAACAATAGTTTGTGGAAGACTTATCATGGGATCATAGATGAATCAACGAGCAGGAGCAGTAAGATGAAGACAATTGGGTGAGTGAAACAATAGCAGACTAGATGACTTACCATGGGATTACGGATTAATCACTCAGTCAGCTTAACTAAGAGTATAATATAAACAAAGTTATTTATTCGGATCTTAACTCAAGAAGATTATATGCCAATAAATGAAAAGTGATAAAAAATTCCCGCTGCATGAAAGAGGCAAAAATTTGATATTATTATTTGATCACTGCCGATATATTCCGATAGAGTACTAGACAGTCGAATTTGAATTGAAAATATTTAATTCATAACGATTTAGACAAAACTGAACTTTAAAATTGAAAATATTTCACTCATAACGATTCAGTCAAAACTGAACTTTCAAACAATACATTATCAGCGAAAAAAATCTACTCAAATGTATTGATTATCCACTTTATAAGCACAGAATATATATAGCCTTGCCGGAAATTGACGATACTGATAGGGCTACATAACACCATGCCAAGAAATACATAACAGCCAGAAAACAGAACATAAGAGCGTGATATTGATGATCTATTCTTATTTATTATGCCTGAAAAGAATGCACGTTTGCATACATCTGTTCAACTAAAAAGTAATCTCACTTGAATTCCTAGAACTCTCCTATGTGCAAACTTCAAAAAAAATTCAAGGTGAGGAAATGACAGCGATTGCGATTGTCGGCAGATCGTAACATTAGGGTGGGGAAAATGTCGCCTGGGGAAAATGTTGTGTGGGGATACTGTTGTGGGGGAAAATGTCGGTGGGGAAAATGTCGCGGGGGAAACTGCCGTTGGGGGATAATGTCGGTACCCCATGTCAAACCCTGTCAAAGTGAAAAGGCGAAACTTGTCGTGTGATTGGCTTATTATGTGATCTCGTAGAATATCGGCAAACACTTTGCAAAATTTTTTCATAGCGTTACATCTAGATGGTATTCCTTAGTTCAACAAGCTGAACCCTGCTGACATTTAATTTTGTGATATTGACAATGCAGGGTTCAGCCGTTGAACCGAAATTTCCTATCGCAAAATTTTCGGCCTCCCGACCTAGGTAACAGCGGGTGGATTTGCGCTCTGACGACACAAAAATAGATAATACCTACCGCTTTGCACTCGCTTGGATAGAATACATATTTGCCTACTTGGCCTGGCCATGTATTTTCTCCGTCCAGCTTCTTTAATTTCCATAAACGGCAAAAGAAAAAAAAATCATCGCGGCTGATCTTCCAAAAACGAAATCCACCGCCATTTTGAAAATATCACTATGGTGACACGAGACTGATCGTACCTCGATTGTAATTTCGGGACTGTAGACGGGAAGGTCGGAAACGGCTCATTCATAAGACTGTCACATTATCTGCTTTTAAATGTAAAATTGTAACTATCGGTATCAAGCATAATAGAAGGCACATACTGAAAAAGGTGATTCACAGGATTTTTCATCTCCCTAAGCGAATGAATCGACTGAGCGGATTCAGTTTTTCCGACTCTTGTAGTCCTGAATTTAGAATAACATCACGCGAGATAATCAGGGTCACGTGATACTAGTGTTCTAAAATGGCGGTGGATTTCATTTTTGAAAGATCGTCTGCGATGATATTTTTTTCTTTTACCGTTTATGGAAATGAAAGGAGATGGACAGACAAAATAAATGGCCAGGGAAGTAGGCAAATACGTAATCTATTCAAACGAGTACAAATCGATAGGTATTATCCATTGTTATGAGCGCAAATCCACCCGCTGTTAGTGTTACCTAGGTCGGGAGACCGAAAATTTTGCGATAGGAAATTTGGTTCAACGGCTGAACCCTGCATTGTCAATATCACAAAATTAAATGTCACTCAGGGTTCAGCTTGTTGAACTAGGTATTCCTCTGATTTACCATGTTGGTTTACCTAGATTGAGATAGTACATGCACGCAGACTGAGTGTAATGGACGCATGACTTTGAAAGATGGTATGAAAACTTGGCCCATCCCACTACTGACGGAGTCAGACTGCATCAGCTGCTGTTGTTGTTGTTGCAGCCAACGTGCTGCTGCTGTTGTTCATCTTCGCTAGTTCGTGTGCGATTATGTTGTATTAGTATCAACAAACGACGCCAAATCATAATATAACAAATATTTACCAATATGTGTCGTCTGTTTTCTGAGCTGCATTCGTGGCATTCGTTTGATGTTAACTAGATTCTTGGAAAAGTCAGTTCTTTGTAAATTTAGGTCAACCACTTGCACTGAGTCAACTCTGAACCGGAAATATTTAGATCCGCCGAAAATGTTGCTATTGGCGATTTCGATTGGCTGCTCGAGTGTACTATTGTCCAATGGTTATCGCTGTAACATTCGTATCCAATCCACATGTTGAAAGAACCAACTCAAAAAAGTCAACATCATCATGTCGAGTACAGTTGAAATCTGTCAGTTAGCATATGATGGGAATTTCAACCTATTGAAGTTAAAAATACTCGAAAATAAGTCACTGGCTACAAAAGTAGATGATGTAAGTGGTGATCGATCGGTGTTCTTCTGTTTCTGGGTCTTGTTTTATCAAAATGAATAGCAAACAGAAACAAGTTCCACTTCCAGTTCCAGATAACAAAGATTTCGAAATCTCAAAACATTGGACAGAACGTTCTCAATATAGATTTGCTAGGACACACAATAGGGTGTCACATTTATATCCAGATGAAAATTCAATATTTCTTGTTTTTGGCTTTGTCTCTTGTCAGTTTTCCCATCAAAAGATAGCTGGTATTTTGTAATGTATTACTTATTGCTAAATGTTGAATATATATGAAAGAAGGGGATTACCCATGCCTTTTGAAACAAGCAGAAACAGATAAATGGAGCCTTTTTAGCTAGCCAAATTTATATGACTTCATTCGTTCCTACTACCATGACTACGCCATGAATCCATGAAAACATGACTCCATGGGTCGTATGGCTCTATCCGGCAATAAAACAACCCCTCCCCACTCTCTGTCCACTGCTTTTATGGAGTTTGGCAAATAGTTTCATTGCCGGGAAGAGCTGATCCATCTGCAATCAGTCTTAAACATCAACAGCCAATTGAATTTTTCCTCCATTATATTCGTACGGCAACATATCGTGCGGATCACGTGACCCATACAAAGATAATGGCGAAAATTCAACCAAAAGATTTTTAAGTTGTCTTGAATTTGAAGTTTGATCAGAATTTTATCAAAAATATCAATTGTATTAAAAGAGAGTGGTTGAATATTTAGAGCATTTAACATTTTTGCTTATAATCATGATTGTAAAATGTGATACAGTGTAACCTCTTTATAACACTGTTATTGGGGGACCAAATTTAAACCATAGATTTTCAACCATATAAAAGGGTTGAAATAATATGCACTTGTTAATTTGGGGGACACAACAGCACCCGCCTAATATCAGAATCAGCGCTATATTGAGGCTAGATAACCTTACAGCGAGCTCGAGTCTAGACTGTACTTTATTGCAGTTTTGCCCAACGGTAAACAACAACATGAATTCTAGGGGGGGGGGGGGAATTTGGTTTAATGTCACAATCAAGGTTGTTTCACTCGTATGGTGATGGTCAGTTTGATTGGTGGAGGTAGCCGGAGAGAACCACCGCCCATCGGCAAATTACTGACAAACTGTACAGCTCTAAAAAAGCATGATATGTTCACCAAGTGTTTTGCTTGTCTTTCCATAGGCTGAGAGAACAGCACTTCATTGGGCCGTTTCCGCAGGTCACACAGATATTGTGGAGTTTCTGCTGGCATTAAACGTTCCCATAGATCAAAGGGATGGAGCTAACTGGACACCCTTGATGATCGCCGTCTCTGCGGGAAGAACACAAATCATCTCCAATTTAATAGCCAGAGGAGCACAAGTTAATGCAATCAATTCAACTGGGCAGTGTCCTCTTCACTATGCTGCATCCAAGGACCGGTTTGAGGTACACCCATCCATCTTTTGCATTTTTTAAGAGCGGGATGTGGTGGGAGAATAAACAGGGCTGGAAATATGGTCAACTTGGTGATGGTGTTGTCAAAAAAACTTTCTGTTCATAGTTTAATAGTTTACTAACATTTTCCGACCTACTCAAAACAAATAGTACCCATGTTTCACACAACTCTGCCTAATTCAAAAGCACTCGTCAAGCATTGGGTGTAACTCAACAAATTAAGTCAGTGTTATAATTCTCCGAAAACGTGCAAATATTGAAACGGTGGATGAAATGCAAAGGTTACGATTTTCCAAATTTTGGTCACATTTTAATTGATTGGGTGCATGGTAATAGATGAAATGGTTCGAAAAAAAATCAAGTGTCAAGATTCAATTTTATAGAAGAGAATCAAAAATAGGTGAACTAAACCCAATCCCAAAAACATGCATCGCTTATCTCCCTTGAATTTGGCGCCATTTTAAGAAAATGTGGCATCATCTAGGCTCAGTATTCACTAGTGATATGCATGACATCGCTGTGAAAAGCATAACATCTCATGATGTCATGCAAATATTTTTTGTAGATTGCAGAGGCACTATTGCAGAATGGGGCTGACCCCAATGTAGGGGACTGGGTGGAAAATACCCCACTACACAGAGCTGCCTCCCTTGGTCATGTGAAGATGGTGAAACTGTTATTGTCCTACAACCCTGATGTCAATTACAGAGACAAGGCTGGTAACACACCTTTGTAAGTATAAGGTCAAAGGTAACTGTTATTGTCTTACAACCCTGAGGTCAATTACAAAGACAAGGCTGGTAACACACCTTTGTAAGTATAAGGTCAAAGGTAACTGTTATTGTCCTACAACCCTGATGTCAATTACAGAGACAAAGCTGGTAACACACCTTTGTAAATATAAGATCAAAGGTAACTGTTATTGTCTTACAACCCAGATGTCAATTGCAAAGACTAGGCTGGTACACACCTTTGTAAATATAAGGTCAAAGGTAACTGTTATTGTCCTACAGCCATGAGGTCAATTACAAAGACAAGGCTGGTACACACCTTTGTAAGTATAAGATCAAAGGTAACTGTTATTGTCCTACAGCCATGAGGTCAATTACAAAGACAAGGCTGGTAACACACCTTTGTAAGTATAAGGTCAAAGGTAACTGTTATTGTCCTACAACCCAGATGTTAATCACAAAGACAAGGAAGATAACCCATCTTTGCAAGTATAAGGTCAAAGGTAACTGTTATTGTCCTACAACCCAGATGTTAATCACAAAGACAAGGAAGATAACCCATCTTTGCAAGTATAAGGTCAAAGGTAACTGTTATTGTCCTACAACCCAGATGTTAATCACAAAGACAAGGAAGATAACCCATCTTTGCAAGTATAAGGTCAAAGGTAACTGTTATTGTCCTACAACCCAGATGTTAATCACAAAGACAAGGAAGATAACCCATCTTTGCAAGTATAAGGTCAAAGGTAACTGTTATTGTCCTACAACCCAGATGTTAATCACAAAGACAAGGAAGATAACCCATCTTTGCAAGTATAAGGTCAAAGGTAACTGTTATTGTCCTACAACCCAGATGCCAATTGCAAAGACTAGGCTCAGGCTGGTATACATCTTTGCAAGTATAAGATCAAAGGTAACTGTTAATGTCCTACAACCCTGATGTCAATTACGAAAACCAGGCTGGCAACACACCTTTGTAAGTATAAGGTCAAAGGTAACTATTATTGTCCTACAACCCAGATGTCAATTAGAAAGACAAGGTTGGAACACACCTTTGTAAGTATAAGGTCAAAGATAACTGTTATTGTTCAATGATCCTGATGTCAATTACAAAAACCAGGCTGGTAACACACCTTTGTAAATATAAGGTCAAAGGTAACAGTTATTGTCCTACAACCCAGATGTCAATTAGAAAGACAAGGTTGGTAACACAACTTTGTAAGTATAAGGTCAAAGGTAACAGTTATTGTACTATGACCCTGATGTCAATTACAGAGACAAGGTTGGTAATACACCTTTGTGAATATAAGGTCAAAGGTAACTGTTATTTCCCCAACCCTGGGTGTCAATTACCAAGACAAGGCTGGAACACACCTTTGTAAGTAATGTATAAGGTCAAAGGTAACTGTTTGTCCTACAACCTGATGTCAGTTACAGAGACAAGGTTGGTAACACAACTTTGTAAGTATAAGGCCAAAGGTAACTGTTATTGTCCTACAACCCTGATGTCAATTACAAAGACAAGGTTGATAACACACCCTTGTGAATATAAGGTCAAAGGTAACTGTTATTGTCTTACAACCTGATGTCAATTACAGAGACACGGTTGGTAACACACCTTTGTGAATATAAGGTCAAAGTAACTCTTATTGTCCTACAACCCTAGGTGTCAATTACAAAGACAAGGCTGGTAACACACCTTTTTTTTAAGTATACGATCAAAGGTAACTGTTATTGTCCTATGACCCTCATGTCAATTACAGAGACCAGGCTGGTAATACACCTTTGTAAGTATACGGTCAAAGGTAACTGTTATTGTCCTATGACCCTGGTGTCAATTTCAAAGGCAAGACTGGTAACACACCTTTGTAAGTATAAGGTCAAAGGTAACTGTTATTGTCCTATGACCCTGATGTCAATTACAAAAGCAAGACTGGTAACACACCTTTGTAAGTACGTAAAACCATAATCAAGGTTCATTCTGGTGTGAAACTAAATGTTTCGAAATTCTACCAAAGTGTCTTATGATTGCACATACGTAATACTCCTAAAGCATTGACACCTGCCAATGACCCAGCAGTGAGCTATGCATGTGTCAGATTCCATGATATGCAATTAACGTACCTGATATACAGTGAAACCTGGGATTACCGACACCTGTGTAAACCAACCGATAATACTGCCATTATCATTGGTCCTAACACTTAAATTTAAAGTATTTCGAACCTTGATAAACCAGAACCCTGTCAAAACCAACACTATGATCAGGTTCCAAACCTGGTCTGTTTACACTGGTTTCATTTTACAATCTATTATTGGTGGTCATGTAAGTCTAAATGGTCCATGAATTATATTAACAAAAGTACACAGTCTTTCATGTTCGAGATCAGCTTTTATGTTTATGTAAAGAGAGTGCAAGCATAACTGAGAGGAACACCGTCCACTCTAATTTGTCCGCAGTGTACTCAAGTTTATATGCATGGTCATTATAATTCGCTTTTTATACGCCTGCCAAAAGGCAGACGTATTATGTGATGGTGGTTTCCGTCCGTGTGTCTGTCCGCCCCTCGTGTCCGGTCTATATCTGGGACAGTTTTCTATCTACAGTTCTAATTTTTGGTGAGTAGATACCCTACGGGGAGACGATATGTCGCGTACCAAGATGAAGGTCAAGGTCAGAGGTCAAAGGTCACCGGCTTAAAAAATAAGAAAACACTGAAGTGTTCGTGTCCGGTCTATATCTGTGAACGTTTTCTATCCACAGAACACTTTTTTGTGAGTGGATACGCTAGGTGGAGATGATGTGTCGCATACCAAAATTGAGGTCAAGGTCAGAGGTCAAAGGTCACTGTTGCCTAAAATCAGGAAATCATTGATCGTTGACAGTTTTCTATCTACAGTTCTAATTTTTGGTGAGTGGATGTCCTAGGGGGAACAATGTGTTGCATACTAAATGTAGGTCGAGGTCAGAGATCAAAGGTCAGTGTGACCGAAAAATCAGGAAATCATTCAAAATTTCTAGATTTTTTTGAGTGGATTCAATAGGGGGAAATGAATTGTCGCATAACAAAATGTAGATCAAGGTCGAACGTCAAAGGTCACTGTGACCCCAAAATCAGGAAATTATTAAACATAACAGTTCATTGTGTCAGTACACATATTAGGGGGACACGATGTGTCACATATCAAAATGTAGGTCAAGGTCAAAGGTCGAGGTCACTGTGACCCCAAAATCGTGAAATTGTTAAAAATCATGAATTTTTAGTCCATTGAGAAATTAGTTTTGTCATGTACCAAAATTTAGATCCAGGTCAATAGTCAAGATCACTGTGACCCCAGAATCAAGGTCAAAGGTCAGTGTGACCTAAAAATCAGGAAATCATTAAAAATTACTAATTTTTTTGTGAGTGGATTCAATAGGGGGAAATGAAGTGTCACATCCCAAAAATTAGGTCAAGGTCAAAGGTCACTGTGACCCCAAAATCAGGAAATTATTAAAAATAACATTTTTTTTTGTGTCAGTAGATACATTAGGGGGACATCATGTGTCACATACCAAAATGTATTTCAAGGTCAAGGTCACTGTGACCCCAAAATCGTGAAATTGTTAAAAATCATGATTTTTTTTGTCCATTGAGAAATTACGGGGAGACGGTTTGTCATGTACCAAAATTCAGGTCAAGGTCAATAGTCAAGGTCACTGTGACCCCAAAATCAGGAAATCATTAAAAGTCACATTTTGATATGCTTGTCGAAGACGAGGTCATATAGCGTTCTATCCATTCATCCATTAACATTTGTTGTCCATATGTTTGAATCTAGCCCTCTAGTTTGAATGTATGGATTGGTACCAAACTTTAAGTATACCTTACTCGTATGGCAAAGATGAGCCATACATCAATTTGTCAAAGGTCAAGGTCACAGTTCCCCAAAACTGAATCAAGTTAGGTGACTACATGTATATGTGTTAGGTTGGAATATTTAGAGTATTCTCCCCTACATGTATATGACATTTGTCCTGTGGAATTGTCTCCCGTGCTTGAAACAGCTACATTTAGTTAAACTCTTGTGAGATAAAAACCATACATTTACTAATTTAACAGCGAGAGGGGTCATTTATGAACTTCATACCTGTTTATTATTAACTCATAAACAAAGGTTTACTTCATCACTTTCTTCTTCCTTCATGAAAAATTCTCTCGTCTGAAAGAAATCCATTTGCAGGAAAACTACTATTTTCTTGTGTTTGACTATTGTCTTGGCTTTTGCTCCAAGGTCAACTAGTTACCAAGAGTTAAGCTCATTTTAGTTTATCATTCAATATAAGATGTGATATATGTTACATTCTCAGAAGCACAAAATTGTAGACCTTTCTCTGGATTGCTAGCTACCAATTGGAATCAAGGCTATTAAACAACCTTGAAATTTGGACTAATGTAATTCCAGATATACGGGCGTATATTGAAGCCCCTTGGGCTCTTGTTATAATTATCGTCATTTGTTGTACTAGTGCCTGTATTTCCTGTTCTTTTCAGACATTTAGCTTGTGAGGAGGAAAGAACAGCAGTTGCGAAACTTTTGGTTGAAAGTGGTGCTCAAATAAGTGTAGAAAATAAGGTATATTATTTGGTTGTTGTTATTCTTGTTCAGCGAGAGTGAAGGGAATTCAAGATATGTTAAAATGTTATGTTAATAATTTAATCACAAGAAGTCCGACATTCCACCTAAGAAATGAGGCGATCAAATTCACTGGGATAGGGTACATGGATAATGATGGGGTGATGAAATTTATTGGAATAGAATAATGATGGGCTGATCAAATTCATTGGAATAGGATAATGATGGGCTGATCAAATTTATTGGAATATGATCTTATAGGCTGATCAAATTTATTGGAATAGGGCAATGAGGGAATGATCAAATCTGTTGGAATAGGATAATGATGGGGTGATCAAATTTATTGGAATAGGTTATTGATGGAATGATCAAATTTATGAGAATATGATAATAAGGTGATCAAATTTATTGGAATAGGATAATCCTGGAGTGATCAAATTTATTGGAATAGGATATCAAATTTCTAGAATAAGATGGGGTGATCAAATTTATTGAATAGGTTAATGACGAGCTGATCATTTGGAATAGGGTACTGATTGGGTGATCAAATTTATTGGAATAGGTTGATGATGGCTGGTCAACTTCATTGGAACAGGATAATGATGCGGTGATCAAATTTATTGAAATAGGATAATGATGGGGTGATCAAATTTATTGAAATAGGATAATGATGGGGTGATCAAATTTATTGAAATTGGATAATGATGGGGTGATCAAATTTATTGAAATCGGATAATGATGGGTTGATCAAATTTATTGAAATTGGATAATGATGGGGTGATCAAATTTATTGAAATTGGATAATGATGGGTTGATCAAATTTATTGAAATTGGATAATGATGGGGTGATCAAATTTATTGAAATTGGATAATGATGGGTTGATCAAATTTATTGAAATTGGATAATGATGGAGTGATCAAATTTATTGAAATTGGATAATGATGGGGTGATCAAATTTATTGAAATTGGATAATGATGGGTTGATCAAATTTATTGAAATTGGATAATGATGGGTTGATCAAATTTATTGAAATTGGATAATGATGGGTTGATCAATTTATTGAAATTGGATAATGATGGGGTGATCAAATTTATTGAAATTGGATAATGATGGGTTGATCAAATTTATTGAAATTGGATAATGATGGGGTGATCAAATTTTTTGAAATTGGATAATGATGGGTTGATCAAATTTATTGAAATTGGATAATGATGGGTTGATCAAATTTATTGAAATTGGATAATGATGGGGTGATCAAATTTATTGAAATTGGATAATGATGGGGTGATCAAATTAATCACAATAGGATAATGATGGGGTGATCAAATTTATTGAAATTGGATAATGATGGGTTGATCAAATTTATTGAAATTGGATAATGATGGGGTGATCAAATTAATCACAATAGGATAATGATGGGGTGATCAAATTTATTGAAATTGGATAATAATGGGGTGATCAAATTTATTGAAATTGGATAATGATGGGTTGATCAAATTTATTGAAATTGGATAATGATGGGGTGATCAAATTTATTGAAATAGGGTAATGACAGTGATCAAATTTATTGGAATAGGATAATGATAGGCTGATCACATTAGGATAATGAGGGAATGATCAAATTCATTGGAATAAGAGAAGTTTTTCACATAAAGAGAGTACCAGTATATTTATATCCTCTACAAATCTCAGTAGAAAGCAGAGGTTCATAGAGTCACATTTTTCAGCTGTTAATAGACTGTAAAATTCACTCAAAAATCCAATCACGGTAAACTTATGAAAAACTCCTTTCTAATGTTAAATTATTAGAATATTACACATAAGGGAGTAAAATTATAGAAAACCTGTATATTGATTGGACAAAAACTTGAATTCAGCGAGAAAAAAACCCTGAATATTTTGATGTCTTTGATGTACAGTAAGTAGTCTACCCTAAACTGTGTATGTCAGTTGACCTGCATGGTATCAGAAGTCCAGTTTTCATGAACTTCTGATGGTATATAATATAAACTATCCTGGCCATTGAAATTTGGTTGTCAAAATGTTCATGGAAAAATATATACACAAACTTACTGCAGAGCATGGAACAGCTGGTGATAAGTTACGTGAGCTTCACATCTGTTACTTCTGAGCTTGGAAATTGCATTTCAGTGCAGTGTTATCTGTGAATCATCATTAAAATGTGTATGTATTATTTATTTGCAGGAAGAAAAGACACCATTAGACCTGGCCCCTCCAGGCTTGAGGAGGACATTAACAACAATACAGCCCTGAAATTCCTTTATGTTGAACAACGCAATACCCATTAATTATAAGATGTCTACAGAGTACATGTACATGTAGCTGCAGTTTTTCCAGACCCATCAAGACATTTTAATGTAAATGAAAGTTCAAGTGCGCTTTAATGGAGATTGGAGAAAATTAATTTGTTATACGAAGTTACATGGCCAGGCCTAATAAGTTTTTTTGTCAAAATGTTATCCTTGACTCAAAAATTCAACTTTACACAGGAATTCCAATATTTCTGATTTGTTACGTTGTCTCTAAGGGATTAATGAGATTCTTGCGACTGGATTATTTATGGTAATATTCCTGGATTTCCGTGTAGACTGGACAAAATATTCATGCAGACTTGCATATATTTGAGAGTCTGAGCATTCTTTCAAGGTTATAGAATGCACGACCGGTGTTATGCTCCACAATCACGGCATGGCAATGTGACCGTGACGGACTGGTGCGACTCGTCTCATGTGTGCCCAGTATGGATTTCAAAGAAAACAAAGTGTTCTGTATCACTTCTCTGTATTTCTGTACCATTGTATATATCTCAATGTAAAATGTTATTAAATGTTATCAATGCAGCTGGAGATTCTAGTTCTTACTCGTTAGATGTAATGAACAGAACTCTGTATACAGTAATTCTCCTAATAATTCGATCCTGCTACAAATTGTCACATTTTGTCATTATTTTACTTTTCTTCAATTTGAATGAAGAATAGGAATGTTACGTTTTCTCTGTGTTTGAATAACAGAGTTGAAAAGTGAACTTCCTGTGATTAAATTATTAGGGGAATTACATTATCTACATGTAACCTATTTTATATAACAGACATGTTCTTTATCAGCAACCAGTTGGATGCAAACTAACAGTAATCCCTCTATTAATTCAAAGACCGCACTGCGGTGGTCTAATGGTTAGAGCGTCGGCCTCGTAAGCGGTAGGTACTGGGTTCGATCCCAGGCCGGGTCATACCTAAGACTTGAAAAATGGAACTTGTTGCTCCCTCGCTTACGCTCAGCATTAAGAGGATAGAACAAGGACTGGTTCGCTCGGTGTCAGTATAATGTGACTGAGTGGGGGTGTCATGTCTGCCTACGGCATGATATTTCAGTGGGACAGCACTATAAAATGGCAGCATTAGATCTGCTCTGTTACAAGTAGGTTTCCCTGCCTCTCCCCCTTCCCTCCGTTCCCTTCCCCGTCGTGATATAGCTGAAAAAATGTTGAAAGCGACGTTAAACCCTATTCACTCACTCACTCACTCTATTAATTCAATCACAGGAAATGAAATTTCCCACTATTAAAATTTTGGGGGGTATCATATTTTTTAGAACAAGGTTTACAAAATGGTTCAAAATCATGCAATAGAATCCATTATTTCTTTGTAATATTTCAAAGATTTTAGGTGATCAAATCTATTAGAATCACTGATTGAATTTTGTTGGGGGTGACTGAATTAGGGAGATATGAATTATTAGAGGGATTACTGTACACTATTTATCATTTCAGATGTGTATGATGCATTCAGTATTTGCACTTGAGGCCAAGGGTATTTTTGAGATCTGGCGTTAGCCAGAGGCTCTTTAGAATGCTGTAGGGAAATGGACAAAGTGCTAACCGACTCACGGGATAGCCTTACGCTGCATGAAAGTAGTTCTACAGAGATGAGTTTTGAGGATCCTCAGTGGTTGAAAGGCTTTTGTATGTCTATATTTAGTCACTTGGCATATATTTGATCCCTTATCTGCATTAAATATTACTCTGTTCATTGTTTTCCACAAAATATGAGATTAATACGCTCTAAAGTATGGCAGACTGGTATCGTCACTTTACCAAAGCTTGAACTCTGCTGAGAAAATTATACAGTTTAGCTGGTTAGGTGTATATGTGAGAGATGCTCTACCATAGCAGCCAACCTGGCCACCATTGTCTCATTATCATCTTTGCAGGCCACTGTTTGCTTTTCTCACAAGAGCAAGCTGTAACATATCTTATAATTTTTTCCTATCTTGTACTCCACCAGTCAACCTGTGGGATATCCAGAAAGTGTAATACATGTCTTGTCTTATCCTAACTTGTGACATAACCATCATCAACCTTGATGTCCAGCCCTTCTCACTCATAACACTAAATCAATCTCTATTTACCCCTAGGTATAATCTCTCTTATTTACCAATAGGTACATGTATGTTCTGTAGGAACTGACCTTAATCCCCTGTGGGTATTTAGGCCTAGACTTCATTCCACTGGCCCCTTTTTCCATCGAATTCTCAACAGGTCAGTTTGCAGTTTCAACGCCAACAATACCATGTTAAAGAAGGTATCATATTGCTTTCTTTATGCTGGTTAAATTAACATGGTGGTCATGGTGTTCATCTGGAATCCCGAACTGACGTGTTGGAGAAATTTTGTAGCAAGATAAAAAGCAAATTTCAGCTATTTTGGTTGAGTGAAGGTTGGATGAGGACCTACTGTAGTGTCTAATTGGACGGAAATTAATTGGGTACATGTAACACATGGTTAGTGTAACGTGTGCAACTTCCCTCGTTATAGGACTACCTTTCATTGTTCCCACAGATCAATTTCACATAAACTACGATAAATGTAACTCCGAAAATTGTGATATATTCTATATTTCGGCTTCCATTTTCAGAGTTACTTTTATCCTAGGTCAAGGACTGCCTTTCTTTGGTATGTTCAACTTCATTATGTCGGTACCTTTTAAGAAGGGCCGTTCGCGCCATAAATCCAAACGTTTAATAAATTTAAACGTTTAACTTGCACCAACCAATCAGATGTCATGAATTGACCGGAAAAAAAAGACCGAATTTTTCTTTTGACAGGAAACATCTGAAGTCGCGAATTTACAACTGGAAACGTTTGCTTTTTAACAGGAAAATGTCAGTTCATAACATCTGATTGGTTGGTTCAAGTTTAAACGTTTAAACTTTTTAAAGCTTTACAATTTTTAAACGTTTAAGAAGTTAAAACGTTTAAAGGATGCGTTTATGGCGCGAACGGCCCTTCATATACCTTGTCACAGGATGTAACTTGTGATTGCGTTTTAGCCACATACATTCGTGCCTGGTGCCACCTGTGCCTAACTTGAAATTAAATATATAATTGTGCGTTTATTTCATTACAAACTTATCCCCCAATAACCCAGCTACCAGATCTCATTAAAGCCCATAGGCTCTAGTTTTTCTTGTCCATGTGTACGCCCTTGTGAATCATGCACACCTTTTTTTTCTGTCAAAGAAGTGTCAGCACAGTTAATTCAAGTTCGTTGATTAAAAATGAGTGTTATCAACCATTATTGCAATGTGGTATTAGGTCCTAAGAGTCTTCAAAAATGAACATTCCAGGTTGAAGGCATGACCTACAATGATTTAACTGGTTGACTTTGTAATGTATATCACTGCTCCAAAATCAGAGCTTTCCTGAGAAAGTGCTTTGCAAAAAGATGTCGCTTGGAATTTCATTGGCCGTGCCATTTGGACACAAAGTTAAAACTTTGTTAAAGGACTTCAAAATTACAAACACTCTCTATTTCCAAGTTCACAGGACAAAAAGTGAATAGCAGTCATATTGTGAACACAATATAATGAGTAAATTGATCTAGTCTTGATCTTTGGTACATCTGGCTCTGTTGGTCAAATTCACTCTGGACTGATCTTGACCTGCTTAAAAAAGGTCAAGTTCAAAATGTGCACATCAGTTATATAAATTTGTAGACAATATTTGGGAAACAATTTCAGCTATAATTTTGAACTTTTACACAGTACTGCCTCATATAGGTGTTTATGCGGAGTTCACAATACCCTTGTCAAAATAATTTGAACAATGAAAGCAGTGTGTGCTTTAAGAGAAGGTAAAGTCTCCAATAAATCGATCACAGGAAGTGCAATTTGGGGGTGATCGGATTTATTGATTCCGGATGAAGGAGAGCATCTCGGCCTAGTTTCTGAACTATCAACTACAGCTCCATTCAACTAAAAAACAAAAAAACTACAACTGTTGTTTCAATAGCGTTTATCTGGAATCGGAAGACTTTCCCACAAATCTTCACATTCACATTTCAAATTAGCCATAACAGATCGGACCACCGAAAACCTTCAAATGTTGCATGTAAATGTCATATACAAACCAGAAATGAGCTAATCAGAACATATCCAATGACGGTGTAGTGTGACGTATTCTCTCAGTAGTTGCATCATTCCTCCTAATATATGGTGATAGGGGTGGTCAATCAATAACCCACTCCTCATACTTCACATTTCGAAATTCAAAAGGCTTCGAGGTCGGTGACATTTTGCATAGATATTTTAATTATAACATAGCTGGTGAGCACTGCGGATGTATTGAGCCTCATTCGAAGTGTGAAGTCGACTTGTGTAAAAAGATGGCAAATACAAAGACCAGTTTCATACAAAAATATAGTTTATTATTATAATTGTGGGTACAAAAATAATCAATAACATGAATAAGCAGCATATGACAATCCGCTAGACGTAAACTTCTGCTGTTCGTTAATCAGACATGATACAGTAAATTGGTTCCTGGGAAAGAATCCTTAAAAAGATAAAAGTAATATAGTAAGTATATATTTCTAGCACCAATTGTTGGATTATCCTGGATACAATAAAAACACATGTTAAAACAGGAGATCTGCTGTCTGGATGCATGATCCAATTCATTGGATGTTGTCGAATGTACGGTGGGCAGTAGATAGTTGTCATTACATCATACAACTATTTGCAAATGTTGTACAAATAATACACATACTATACAGGTCAGTGAAACTATGAGACTTTTCTGTATGTATAGTACAAATTAAGTACCATGCAGTATTCTTCTAATCTGGTAGGACCATAATTAGGAACATTGCTAAACATACTACACTGTATCCTAACAATAAATAATAGTACCAATATGGGACAATTTGACAATTAAGCATCAATTTCAATTACCCACAACCATCATGAAAATTTAGCACCAATTATCTATTGACTATAAAACTCTAAATACTGGACATGCTGGATGTAAATGATGCATCTTCTTAACAAGTGAGATTTCTAGCGAGCAATATTACATAAAAATTCCTGTAGGTATGTAAATGTTTATGGGAAAGAATAAATAGCAAACCATAATACCAGGAACATATACACTATGTCTAAAAAGATTTACAACAGAAATGGCATGGTTTGGTTTGTGGGCGGGGGGGGAGGGGGGAGCGTAATGTAGACCAATAGCAGTAACAATGAGCACATTAAAATAAATAAATTAGGAGTACTGATTCTACGGATTGTGAATCTGAAAACAAACAAATACACTAGATTATGTACACATACAATAATACTTATTGGTTAAATGGATATTGTAAAATTAGAGAGAGTACCATATAGCCCTGCTTTCAACTATCTTTTAACCGAGTGCTTGACAGTCATGAACATCGGATGTAACCGGATCTTGTGATAATTGAATATCGTATAGGCCTACAAGAGACCAAACGGGAAAGTACTCGAGTCTTGAATAGTAGACTCTCTTCCACAATCTAGGTAAACCAAATACCATCCAGCGGTGACTCAATGAAACATTCGTAGGAACATTTTGCCAATATTCTATAAGATTCCATAATAAGCCAATGATGACAAACTCTGCCATTTCAATTTGACATTGATTGACATTTATTTCATGGATCCGAACAACTTTGCATCGGTTGGTCTTTGACATTTTCTACCGCCTGAAATCCTTTGAAGTTTACGTTTACCATGCACGATGCCTAGACATGCCTTATTTGGATACTGTTTCTCTTTTTTGTTTACTACAGTGGTCCATGTTCTCATGTGTGTGATTACAAGGGTTGTCATTTCAAAGTTGTTTCACCCAGCTGGCTACCTGATTGGCTAACATATGTAGTTTGAAATTTGCATGGCATTTATATAGTGCTGATGAGCATGATTATAGATATATTCCCGGTAATGTTCCGTGATACTAATATTATATCTGAGTTTACCGAGACTGTCCCTTCCATAGCTGATGGAACATGTTCCTCGGGGTATAATTTCCACTTGGGATTTTTATAAATTTAGTTGAAGGGATAAGCTAAAAAGTATCTGCATGATCGAACAATAGTCTGAAGAAAAAGTAACGAATGAACACACATACAAGAGGCGTGCGAGCCCAATTTTAAAACATGTAAAGTATTAAACAGATTTAAGGCTGAATAACATTGATCTCTAGCTTCACAGGCACTTTGTTCGGGAGGGTTTTTTTTTTAAATTTTTTTTTTCACAAAGACCAAACATGTCCATCTTTTCTGGCAAACCAATGCAGTACATGTAGTTTAATAAAATTTGTAGGCAACCAACACTGTTCTTTGAGTAAATTGAAGAGTCATTCTTCAACAATACATTTTGCCAATATTCCACGAGATTCCATAATAAGCCAAATGATGACAAACTCGGCCATTTCAATTTGACATTGATCAACATTTAGTTCACGGATACGAAGAATTTCTCACAAATGAAACTGTTCAAGAACATTATTTTGGCAAAACTGAGAGTGAACAATGTAAAAGTGAAAAAAAAAAGTAAAAACACAATGTGTTTCCTGTGGGTGATAAAAAGAGTTGATGCGGCATAAAAATGGGCCCAATGGGATTCAATACCCCTCGGCTATCAGTTATTGTCTACACGCAGCAACCATGCATTGCATATTGTATTTTTAGAACTTTGACACCATCATGTAGCTTAACACAAATGTTATCTAGTAGGGTTGACTGTAGTTCCCTCATTGTAGAAATACATTGGCAATTGAGCCAGGTCAGCTTTTGCCAAGGCCTTAATTGAGGGGGATAATTTTGTGCTGAGGTTCTGGTAGAGCATGATCAAATTCTTAGCTCTAAATATAGCTCATAATCAAATCAAGTACAATAATTTGATCTTAGAAATATAGATAAAGATCAGTCATCTTCAAACAATTTTCTGTCTATTCTAACTTACTTATACATGGAACATGATTCAGAGATCTTAGACTTAAGATATAGAAATTGACCTTTAAAAAATAGGTCAAGGTCAGTGATATTCAATAGATTTCAGGTCCAGGCATATGTGGTATAAATTTGGACAATGCAGATATAATCATTTGTGAAATACTGTACTAAATAAAATCTAACCTGGATAAAATAGGTCAACACCAGCAAACCTCAGGACCATTGCTGGAAAGCCTAGCTATATTTCTTCATGTTATATCAAAATAAACAGTATATGACCTTGAAAAAAATAGGTCAAGGTCAGTCATTTTCAGCACACCTCTGGGTCATCGCCAGATGTATACATAGTATTAATTTGGAAAGCCTACATGTAGCTATATTTCTTCATGTTATATCATAATAAACAGTATGACCTTGAAAAAATAGGTCAATGTCAGTCAGCTGTTATAGGGTTCTAATTAATTCTTCAAAAATTATAGTAAATACTAGGATATGACCTTGCTAAAATAGGTCAAGGTCAGTTATTTTCAATAGGCTTCTGATCCTTCACCAGATGCATACGTGGTATGAATTTACAATGTCTGGCTATAATCCTTTTTGAGATATCATGTCCACAAGAAGGATGGAGAGACAGACAGATGACACCAACGATGACAATACCCTTCGGGAAAAATTTGCCCGAGGGGTAAAAAATGACCTAGTGGTACCTGTGAAGCTAGAAATTTTACTCGGCCTAAATGATCAGTATTACTTTAAAATGGGGATAGACCTTGGTTTTTTCTTGTTCTACCAAACATTGCCAGTTAAACAGCAAAAAACATATTTGTTATAATGTGCAAGCAATTTTAGACAATCTGTAAAATTTATCTTCAAGCGACAGTTGCAGAACAAATTGTATACATTACATACATTAATTAGTTTTGGGAGAAAATATTCTAGATAAATACTAAATAACAATTAATATAGTTGTAAGCTAGCACCAGCAACTTGGTTATAATTATACATTACAAGAACTAATCTACCAGTCAACTTCAAATGAGATCAGTGGAATAATGCTATAGGATTCAAGGATTCTTATATTTTGTGTGCCAAGAAAAGAGAACTATGTATTTGACAAGGTCTCTAAATACATCAGATACAACTTGTTTGCACTTGTAAATTAGAGATGACTCTCTAGTGATAAATGAAATTCAATTATAGCATTTCTGGGTCAAACAACTCTGCTTAACAAGAGGACTACAAACACAGCAGTCCTCAAACAGGATAAGTATGGTTGGCCATCCCTGCCACAATTCGTCATTTACAGGATGCCTGTAAATAATATATACCATGGTATAAAATGCCAAGCCTGCCATAATTCGTATTTACAGGATGCCTGTAAATGCCAAGCCTGCCATAATTCGTATTTACAGGGTGCCTGTAATTATTTTGTACCATGGTATAAAATCGCCAAGCCTGCCACAATTCGTATTTATTACAGGATACCTGTAAATGCCAAGCCTGCCATAATTCGTATTTACAGGGTGCCTGTAATTATTTTGTACCATGGTATAAAATCGCCAAGCCTGCCACAATTCATATTTACAGGATACCTGTAAATGCCAAGCCTGCCATAATTCGTATTTACAGGATGTCTGTAATTATTTTGTACCATGGTATAAAATCGCCAAGCCTGCCATAATTCATATTTACCGGCTGCCTGTAATTCATTTAGCCGTAAGTCGTAAATTTACGCCTTCTTATTATTTCCACCAATGATATGCGCTTTTACAAATTTGGTGCCGGGCTTTACACAACCTTCAAACAGGGTTATCTCCCCTCATGCCAGTCGATCGACCCTGTCCTCAGTAAATTATACAGGGCTAAAAACGCCCTGGCAGTCTCCACACAGTGAGTCTTCACCAAGCCATGTAGCCTTTGTCGGAGATTAAAAGTGTGAGATTATCCAAACTGCTCTGTATCACAACAACTTGAATTAACCAGTTCAACTGCAGCACATCTGGGGGATGTGGCAGACAAAAGACAACACACATTCGGTGACTACGGGTAATTAAATAACTGTTCATCTCTTTACAACAACAACAACATTTGGCCTACATCAAGGCTAACGGTCGTTTGTTTGAAAACAAATCAGCGATGCTTGTTTTGTCGGAATTAAATGGTCCCGCACATTCACATCTGCAAAATTATATATCCTTGTATTTAGTATGTGGATAAGGACTTTTTTTGGCTGGTAAAATTCAGGTTTTGTGAAATGATGTTTTGGTACATGGCTCTATGTAAATTGACGGAGGGCAGGGTCGATCGACTGGCAGAAGGGGAGATAACCCTGTTTGGGGGTTGCGTAAAGCCCGGCACCAAATTTGTTAAAGCGCATATCATTGGTGGAAATAGCAAGAAGGCGTAAATTTATGACTTACGGCTAAATGAATTACAGGTATCCTGTAAATACCAATTATGGCAGGCTTGGCGATTTTATACCATGGTACTAAATAATTCCAGGCATCCTGTAAATACGAATTATGGCAGGCTTGGCATTTACAAGTATCCTGTAAATACGAATTGTGGCAGGCTTGGCGATTTTATACCATGGTACAAAATAATTACAGGCACCCTGTAAATACGAATTATGGCAGGCTTGGCATTTACAGGCATCCTGTAAATACGAATTATGGCAGGCTTGGCATTTTATACCATGGTATATATTATTTACAGGCATCCTGTAAATGACGAATTGTGGCAGGGATGGCCAACCATAGAGAAGCATGTAGCCAGGCAGATATTGTTAGTATGCCTTGGATGATATATCCTTCCACAAAAATTTGGTTAATAATCAGTCAATAATCTGAGGTGGACTGGCAGGAAATCCTTGCATTATCATGATGATGGCACTGTTTTTGATTAGGATTTCTTAAAATATCACATATCAGAATCGATAACAATATCATGGGAGGTGCGTGTTGGGCTCTGATAGCAGGTTAATCGTGTTCATACTTAATTGAGATGATCAATGACACGAATGATAACACAGAAAGAACTGCCTTGTCTAGAGACGATCACTGGCATGAATGATAACAAAGAAGGAACTGCCTTGTCTAGAGACGATCAATGACACGAATGATAACACAGAAAGAACTGCCTTGTCTAGAGACGATCACTGGCATGAATGATAACACAGAAAGAACTGCCTTGTCTAGAGACGATCACTGGCATGAATGATAACACAGAAAGAACTGCCTTGTCTAGAGACGATCAATGACATGAATGATAACACAGAAAGAACTGCCTTGTCTAGAGACGATCAATGACACGAATGATAACACAGAAAGAACTGCCTTGTCTAGAGACGATCACTGGCATGAATGATAACAAAGAAGGAACTGCCTTGTCTCGACACTATCAGTGGGATGAATGATAAGATGTAGGATGAATGATAAGACGGAGGAACCTGCCTCTCTCGAGACAATCAATGGCACGAATAATCAGATGGATTCATCTGCCTTGTCTCTAGATCATTAGCACAAATGATAAGATAGAAGGGCCTGCCTTGTTTCAATACTATCAGTGGCATGAATTATAAAGCATTACATTGTTTTAGCGATATCCTGATGTCATTGAAGGTCTATGCCACGCAGGGTACCAGTAAATCCTGCAGTTCTCTGAGACTTCCCCACCACAGACAGTGCTGAGTACTGTCAGTCACTGTGAGCTGGTCCCGATGAAGTTAAAAATACCAGTAACAGACTTCTCCCATCATCGTCATAGATCTACATGTAGGAGTGTAATTCCTAAATCTTAGAAATCCTAAGTCTGCAGAAAAATAACGTTGGGGGGAACATCTACAAAATACGGCTGAAAATACAAGCTATTTTGGCCCATTTAACATTCTTACACAATAAGGTAAAGTTGATACCTGGAATAAATTAATTTTGTAATGCTAAATCCAGCGCCAAATGATGTGATCCATAACTGTCGAAACTGTCTTGAGATGCACGAAATGATAAGATGGAAGGACCTGCCTTGTCTCAAGATGATCATTGGCACGAATGATAACACAGAAGGACCTGCCTTGTCTCAAGACAATCATTTGCACGAATGATAAAACAGAAGGACCTGACTTGTCTTAAAATGATCATTGGCACGAATGATAAAACAGAAATGATAACATGGAAGGACCTGCCTTGTTTCAGGACTATCAGTGGCACGAATGAGAAAGCATTAGGTTGTTTTCAGCGATATGCCTAAACATGTCAGTGGAGGTCTATACCACTCACTGTCCCAGGAAATCCTGCAGTTCTCTTCCCCATCACAGACACTGCTGAGTACAGTTCAGTCACCGTAAACTGGTCCTAATGAAGTTGAAAGTACCAGTAACAGCTAGACTAACAACAGCTTCTCCCGCATCATAATGTAGATGTAGGAGTATAATTCCTAAATCCAATAAAGTTACAGTCTACAGAATATGGCACTTACAATCTACAGAAAAATAACGTTGGGGGGAACATCCACAAAATACAGCACATAGATCACCATGCAACTATGTTTCTTTAAATTGTAGGTCATCGCAGGCAGGCAGGTGAGGTAATGTGATTGTGCCATAGATTACAAAAGAAGTTCTCGTTGTCTATCAGCTGAAATGTAGGCCTACTATGCACACTTCCATACAACAATTGCCAAGTTTCCCCCGAAGAACATATACAGCATATTTTTGAGCTCGTGTGTTACTTCAAACCCATAGCCTTCGCCCACCACAACATGCCAGGACGCTCCATACTTCTTGTCCATCGTCTCCTTGATCAGCTTAGAGGCAAACTGAAAAGAAAGAATTTACGGTAATTCCCCTAATAATTCGATCACCGGAAGTGCAGCAAAAATGGCTTATATCTGGAAATATTCTCAATGGCACCAGCTATAAAGTGTCACATTTTGTCATCATATGGATTTTCTTCAATTTGAAAGAAGAATGGGAATATTACTTTTTCTCTGTGCTTGAATAACAGAGTTGAAAAGTGAACTTCCTGTGATTGAATTATTAGGAGAATTACTGTAACAAGTTTTGAGCTATTCAAGTTGCAGGGTCCAAGGGGCAAGGAAATATTCTATGCTTCATTAAATAAGGCAGATTCAATATCATGCACTGTATAGGTAAAATAATAATTAAGTTTTCAGTAATCTCTAAATACACTGCTGATTAGGGTATTAGCTAGAAATGAGCAATCTTGGATCTCGGTGTGTGAATTCTTACTTTTCAGAACACAGGGTTTGCATTTCCCCATATCTGCCATGTTCTCCGGCCGGGAGTTGAACCAACGACCCTTGGCTTACGAGCCCAGCGCCCTACCAACTGAGCTAAAGGGAAATTCCCTCCAGCTACAAGCTAGTACAGGCACTGGTGAACGTACCCGCTTCCTACCACCAAATATGATAGAGTATAGGGTGTGCACACTGGAATTCAGGAGTGTAATTTGATTCCTGCACTCCTAACACACTGCTGCTGATCTAATTTGTATGGCAAGCCAAAGTGCTTTTTATTCAAGAATTTCGGAGACAATTCCCGATATCAAAAATTCAATTGTCACTGAATTTCCGATATCGGAAATTTTGGGAACAGTTTTCGTAAAGCTTCCAGAGCTTTCATTTCCGATATCGGAAATTCAGTGACAATTTCCGATATGGCAAATTCTATTTCCGATATCGGAAATTGATTTCCTGATATGGGAAATTATATTTCCGATATCGGAAATTGATTTCCTGATATGGGAAATTATATTTCCGATATCGGAAATTGTCACTGAATTTCGGATATGGGAAATTCTATTTCCGATATCGAGAATTTCCGATATCGGGAATTCAATTTCCGATATTGGAAATAGAATTTCCGGAATAAAAAGTACTTTGGCTTGCCATAAATTTGGGGCCCAGGTTGTGTTCAGTTTAGAAGATGCTGTTTTCTATATTCTCACATCATAACATTGATTCATTTATCTCGCTTTAATATGAACATTACCTCATTGTTAGTGGCAAACTTTTCACAGGCTGTCACACACAACTCCATTGTTTCAGTCCTCATTTCATCCGTCATGTCAGAATGCTGAAATAACATGAAAACAACCGGTTAATTTACAGGAGTCTTGGAATGTTTTCAGCATTGTATATTGCAGATACATGAAGATCAAAATACAATCTTAGTAAATTAACATCTTATCACTGCTCCCCAATCATATATGTCACTATAGGCTATTACTTCAATTGAATGTTCTACTGTTCAGAACACACGTCATGAATATTTAATAGCACATGCATAATGCGGACATATCTTGCACAAATCTTCCATTTGTCAAAAGAAATCATTCTTCATGCCTAAAAAGGCTTTTCAAATGCTTGAAAAGGTAGGCGTTAGAACATTTTTGAGAAGCTTTAGACTCAACTTTAATGTGGGATTGTTTTCCAAACTTTACTCTTTTTCTCTGTCATGAGGTCAACTCATGATAGAAAATTAAAAACTAGTAATTCAGGTTTCATTCAGCAGGTTAGAGCAAGATGCCCATTTTAGCTATAATTGCTCATTTTCGCTATTATAGGCCATTTTAGCAATAGAGCGATAGCTAAATTGGGCAATAGCCTTATGTGAAAGTGCAAACATGTCCTGAGAAAAGTTTGCCATGTGCTCTCGGTCTTCAGATCGGCACTGAGCCGTAACATAATGAATTGATCTATGCAACATACCACTCTGTAACCCTCAAGCTTAACGTAATTTAACCGACTAAGCATTTGAATTTAGGTCTCCGACGAAAGTCTGGATTTTAATCGGCATAAAATGCAACAAAACGACAGAATCTTACCACGTACTTCGCAGACACCATCCACTTCTCTCTCCTCCATGCCATGATGCCGGAAACTCCAGCATCAGCGCCCTCCTCTGGTCACAGCAACTGCTTTATCATTTGCCTCCCTGTTAAATCGCCGTCCATCCCTTCTCGGGACCTATTGACTAAAATTTACCGGCTAAGCCCGCTAATTACAACGACATGTAATTCGACGCGTCAGTAATAAATACTCGTACTATTCCGTATCACAATTTTTGCGGGAAAATCGCTTCACTCCAATTCGTCAATACTGAGTGATGCCGAGTTGTTTTCAACATGTTTTATGGAAAAAAAGCAATTACATGCTGCAAGAAGAATCCTATATTTCACACGACGACATGAAATCCCTGCAAAAAATATGTATGCAGATTTCCTAGGATATACAATTATTTCATTTTCCGTTACTTGTCGGCTAATATATTTGCACACACACCAACATGAAGCAGTGCATTCTAGTTGAAGTTACATGAAGGACTGCACATAACTGATTGCGTTTACGCAGTTCAGAGAATAGCAACAAAATCTATCTATAACACGGATGGGCGCAAGAATGGGGAAAAACAATAAATGCAAATAATTGATGACAGAGAAATTGTCCATCAGAAAAAGTTGGCCCAGGCCCAATGCCAAAATCAAAGTTTGCACAAATTCCTTGCGCAACACATGCCACTCGTGCAGAATATTTGCATCTTAATACACGGGATTGCCGTGCAAGCAGTTGGTACACTTTATTGTGCACTGGTTTGTGTTATAAAGACAACCAAACCAGAAATCCCTTCCCTTCTACCGCAGGCACAAGAGCGAAACATGGTTTGTTATGGACTAACTTAGATCATTGAAACTTTTCAGTTAATGATATATATTTATGTCTCTCCCAACTATGTTGGGGGGAGACATTTAGTGTTTGTGCTGTCTGTCTGTCTGTCTGTCAGTCTGGATGTCTGGATGGATGTCTGTCCGTCCCCTTGCCGTGTCTGCAAGATATCTTGAGAACTACTGGATGGAATTTCACCAAACTTGGATGGAAACTTCATTGGGATAGCCCCCTCATTTGATTAGGTTTTGGTGTATGTGCGTGCATTCATCCGTGTCCGGTGTCCGTCCGTCTGTCCATCTACTTGTACATGTATATACAGGCCTTGTCTGCAAGATATCTTGAGAACTACTGGACGGAATTTCACCCCACTTGGATGGAAGCTTTATTGGGATAGCCCCCTTATTTGATTAGATTTTGGTGTGTGTGCGTGCATTCATCCATGTCCGGTGTCCGTCCGTCCGTCCATCTACTTGTACATGTATATACAGGGCTTGTCTGCAAGATATCTGGAGAACTACTGGATGAAATTTCACCAAACTTGGATGGAAGCTTCATTGGGATAGCCCCCTCATTTGATTAGGTTTTGGTGTATGTGGGTTCATTCATCCGTGTCCGTGTCCGTCCGTCCGTCCATCTACTTATACATGTATATACAGGGCTTGTCTGCAAGATATCTGGAGAACTACTAGATGGAATTTCACCAAACTTGGATGAAAGCTTCATTGGGATAGCCCCCTCATTTGACTAGGTTTTGGTTTGTGTGTATGCGTTCATCCGTGTCCGGTGTCCGTCCGTCCGTCCATCTACTTGTACATGTATATACAGGCCTTGTCTGCAAGATATCTTGAGAACTACTGAATGGAATTTCACCACACTTGGATGGAAGCTTCAGTGGGATAGCCCCCCTCATTTGATTATGTTTTGGTGTGTGTGCGTGCATTCGTCCATGTCCGGTGTCTGTCCGTCCGTCCATCTACTTGTACATGTATATACAGGGCTTGTCTGCAAGATATTTGGAGAACTACTGGACAGAATTTCACCAAACTTGGATGGAAGCTTCATTGGGATAGCCCCCTCATTTGATTAGGTTTTGGTGTATGTGCGTGCATTCATCCGTGTCCGGTGTCCGCCTGTCCATCCATCTACTTGTACATGTATGTACAGGCCTTGTCTGCAAGATATCTTGAGAACTACTGGACGGAATCTCACTCCCCTTGGATAGAAGCTATAGTGGGATAGCCCCCTCATTTGATTAGGGTTTGGTGTGTGTGCGTGCATTCATCCATGTCCGGTGTCCGTCCGTCCGTCTACTTGTACATGTATATACAGGGCTTGTCTGCAAGATATCTGGAGAACTACTGAACAAAATTTCACCAAACTTGGATGGAAGCTTCATTAGGATAGCCCCCTCATTTGACTAGGTTTTGGAGTGTGTGCCTGCATTCGTCCAGTGTCCGTCCATCCGTCCATCTGCTTGTACATGTATATACAGGCTTTGTCTGCAAGATACCTTGAGAACTATTGGATGGAATTTCACCAAACTTGGATGGAAGCTTCATTGGGATAGCCCCCGCATTTGATCAGATTTTAGTGTATGTGTGCATGCATTCATCCGTGTCCGATGTCCGTCCAACCGTTCATCTACTTGTACATGTATATACAATGAAAATCGCTTCTTTGTAATTAATATTTTTAGATACGCAGCTTTGTTTAAGATGCTTATTGCTACATTCATTTTATAGCACTTTCCCTTAAATTATGTGCCCATTCAAGGCAAGGTGGGAGGTTGGGGGAGACGTATGTTTTTGCCCAAAAAAACAACCAGCATAGGCTTCATGCCGGAGCGGCAACTCAAGGGTCAAAGCGGAACCTCTAGTTAATTTTGTGATATTGATTATGTAGGGTTCAGCCGTTGAACCGAAATTTCCTATCGCAAAATTTTCGCCTCCCGACCTGGGTAACAGCGGGTGGATTTGCGCTCATAAAAAACAATAATCAGGCCTTCAAGTGGCTCACAGTGAAAATATAGGAGGAAATTTGCAAAAATATAGGAGAAATATAGAAATTTTCTGAATAAAATATAGGAAATAAAGGAGTGTAAGACAGGTCTGTACTACATTGTATGTTCCAAACTTGGTAGTTTTCTGGTGTTTAATCAAATTACTTTCACTTAATGCGGTCATAGTGGCGGTTTTTCAGGTGACCTGTTCTGTTGTTTGATTCAGCATAGAAAGATTGGAATGTTCTCATATTTGCCGAGCGAAGCGAGGCAAACAAAATTTTCTGAAAGGTACATGTATTTCCGCGTGTCAGTTTGGCTCATTACAGAGCATTGCTGAAAGTTTTCATGAGAAAAAGTCAAAATATAGGAAATATAGGAGGTTTTGAGTAAAATATAGGAAAATATAGGAATGACTCAAAAATATAGGAAAATATAGGAAATATAGGAGGCACTTGAAGGCCTGAATAATACCTACCGCTTTGTACTCGTTTGGATAGAATACGTATTTGCCTACTTCCCTTGCCATTTATTTTCTCTGTCCAGCTCCTTTCATTTCCATAAAACATGTTGAAAACAACTCGGCGTCACTCAGTATTGACGAATTGGAGTGAAGCGATTTTCCCGCAAAAATTGTGATACGGAATAGTACGAGTATTTATTACTGACGCGTCGAATTACATGTCGTTGTAATTAGCGGGCTTAGCCGGTAAATTTTAGTCAATAGGAGGTCCCGAGAAGGGATGGACGGCGATTTAACAGGGAGGCAACTGATTAAGCAGTTGCTGTGACCAGAGGAGGGCGCTGATGCTGGAGTTTCCGGCATCATGGCATGGAGGAGAGAGAAGTGGATGGTGTCTGCGAAGTACGTGGTAAGATTCTGTCGTTTTGTTGCATTTTATGCCGATTAAAATCCAGACTTTCGTCGGAGACCTAAATTCAAATGCTTAGTCGGTTAAATTACGTTAAGCTTGAGGGTTACAGAGTGGTATGTTGCATAGATCAATTCATGCTGTTCATTATGTTACGGCTCAGTGCCGATCCGAAGACCGAGAGCACATGGCAAACTTTTCTCAGGACATGTTTGCACTTTCACATAAGGCTATTGCCCAATTTAGCTATCGCTCTATTGCTAAAATGGCCTATAATAGAGAAAATGAGCAATTATAGCTAAAATGGGCATCTTGCTCTAACCTGATCTGCTGATTAGTGTTGAAAACTGGACACTGACTGAGTGATTCACTTGCTGCATGTTCATCAGTTTACCCATGACAGGCTACGAGTAAAATGCTTCATTTAACGTACTCTTCCTTCAACATATTTATTCCTAAAACTACATGTCTCAATCCGTAATTTACAAGTATTTGATTAAAACTTTTAAACTCACCATCAACCTTTACCGGAAGCGTGAACTCATACGCAAAGATCGATGACGTCACACGGACTAGACGTCATCTGACAAGCCCGGCCACGTTGGACAAATTGTCAACAATCAGAACATTTTCATGGAGAAACATTGAAATGGAAGACAAATTGTCAGGTAACATCGAAGGAGCAAGTACAGAAGTGCACCCAGTAAAACGAGGGTAAGATAGTTTTGTAAAGCTTGAAAACAGTGAGAGCTGTGCCAGATTGGACAAATATCAGGAACGTGCAGTTGTGTTATTGAGACTGTTGTTGTTGTTGTTGCTCTACACTGCTCTAGGCTAGCTGTTGCTGGGATTATCTAGATTTCCGGGATTATTTATATAATAATGGAGACCAGGTTTGCACTTCAGGGGAAACCAGGGGTATCCATATATTTGCTTTCACACTAACATTATATTCTAAATATTTTACGTTAAATCTTGGGCACAGGTAGGCTTCACTCACCTGGAGTTCTGAGCACCTCATTGCGCACCTGGATTTTTACCTGGCTGGAGTCAGACAAATGGCTTTGAAGTCTATTGTTGTCCGTGTATGACGTCAGATACCTGGCTAACCTGTAAACAAAATGCAAATGATTGAATTAAGCTCACACGACCATCAACAGCGGCAAAAAAAACACGTATATCCTGTATCCATCGTTTATTTTATAACAACAACGTCAGATTTCTACTTCAATTCGACAAAATTTGAGTGCAAACCTGTAATTAGGTATTATAGATGCAAATTCCGTATTATAGATGCAAAGCCAAATTACTTGACCATCTCTTCGCACAATATAGAATAAGAAAGATGACAACTAACACGGTTTATTATAAATCTAATCGTGTATTACGAAATTTTGCCCGTACTTCACGCTTCTGTTGCCATGGCGCTCCGCTTTGACCTTGGTCATGTGACAAGGTCATGTGGATCAAATCAAGGAGGGTGGCGATTGTGGTCTGGGCTAAATTTTTCCACTGTTGACATTGAACAATTGCGACGTACAACACTCTTGAACTTGAATCACACTGTGGGACATGGTTATAAAACATTACTGAGGTCTCATTGAAATAAATATTGATAATTATGATGGCACATGACTGACCCAACGGGATGAAAAAATCGTTGGAAAATTACGCACTATAAAAGTTGGCCTTTTAGTCTAGAAACAGCTACCGTAGGCATCTTATGGCCTAATGCTAACTTCTATGTGTGCGTCTGGAGCGGGAAGGTCCTACAACGGCCAGTGCCAGCATATTGTACTCTATAATCTGCATGGAATTTTAAACTATGCGATCACTTAGCGTACCGTAGGCCTACCTTTTTCATTCAAGAAGAACAGCTTTGGATTTTAAAGCAATGCGATGAAGCACATGGACTTGAGAGAAAGCGCAGCCGGACATGTTGAACATTTGTCTGCTCCCTGCTTGGATATCTAATTACAGGATATGGATATCTAATTACAGGCCAAATGTTAACTATACACGTTCCAGGGCGCTGATTAAACCATGGCACCTATGACACACTGCTGGTTGTAGGAGGCAGGTATACAGTTGTCCCGAGAGAGCAACGTATTTGTATCGTGATTTAGCATCCATTGGTGATGAGTACCACTTTTTACTTGTGTATCCTTCCTTCCAAGAATTAAGAAAAGATTTCATTGCAGCTAAATTTTGGGCCAGACCATCAGAAAACAAGTTTATTTCCATGATGGCTAACCGAACTGCCAGTGTGCAGAATAAAATAGCTACATTTGTACAAAGAGGAATCAAACGTATTGTTTAGTAGAAATCCCTCCCATATTGATTACTATTATTATAGTTCCGTTTTACTGTATTACGTGTCATTCTAATTTGATATGTTGTACTCTTATCTGCTGTTTTCTCAAAAATGTTTTGATTCTGAAACTTCAATTCAATTCAATTCAATTCTATCTCTGGCAGGCTCAATGGCCAAGCGAAACAAGAGTTTCTTATTTGTCAAAGGGAAGAATAAGTTTTAATTTACGAGGGAGGATTTCATATTCCTGCCGACCCTCGTAAAATAGAGACAAAATGTAATTAATAGTAGTACATAAGGAAAATGTTTGCCAATATGCAGAGGCGTATTCGAAGGCGTGCAATACGCCGGCATTTATGGTGAGGTAATTTCCGGAATTCATGGAAGATCACAGCACTAGGTAAAGTCAATTTCGGTGATGACGTACTTCATTTGTTGAAGTAACTTCCGGTGAGAAGAGCAGTATACAAAGCGAAAAGCGGTCGTATTGCGGGCGGGATACGGGCCGGATTAAGGTTCAGCGTAGGTCATGAGGTCGAATGTCATTAAATATGGCCGCATTAGTAGATCAATCGTTAAACGTCTAACTAGAGTAGTATGTGCTGACTGGCTTGGGGACCGGGTGTGGAGCGTGGTATGTGAAGGAGGCATTCCGCTGTTTTTTATTGCTTGTTAATTCGCATCGACGCTTTAGTAAATGATGAACCACCTTTCTTATATACTTCGAAAAATCGGCAACCGTGCTGAGAACCTCAACATCTGTAAACGTGCTGGAGCTGCAACAGTATTGGAAGCATACACTCTCAGAAATATTCAGGGAATAATTCTGAATAGATCATCCAGAAGTCAATTTCAGGGGTTTTACCTGAAATCCAGGAATACTTTCCTGAAATTCAGGTATATCATACATGAACTGAAGCTAAATTACCAGAATTTTAGGGGATTTTACGTACCTGAATAGTGTCGGGAACGTACTAATCATGTACATCCTTCGAAGCCTGTGTTTGTGGATGGAGATGGAAGAAAGGTCCGTGTAACCTTGCACAGTTCTATTTTCGTTTTTGGTTTCTTAAAATTAATTTTTGTTTTCCGTTTTCGGTTTCTGAGAATAAAAAAGTCAAATTTGACAGTCAAGTTTCAAATTTCAATTTCCCTTTTAATAAACGCAAAAATGACAATGAAATATTGAAAATTGACTGAACTTGTCCTTTTTTCGTTTTTTTTTTTATCCTTGATGTAACAATGTTAAGTGCGCACTCACAACGGTTATGTCACTTTCGGTGCTCGGAGTAGTATGGAAAGCGCAAATCGTGTCGTTTGGTCAGATTTGGAGCATGATACGTGTGAATTGAATGCGTTGAAACGAAATGACGCCAAAACTAAAGTGTTGGAGCGTTTCACAACTGCACCTAAAGCATTTTTTACGCTTATCATTGAGGGGTGCGTGAACTCTCATTCGCTCAAGGTCTCAAAAATAGTGGCGGATGAGTGAAGTGTTGAAGCATTCAGACGGAGTCAATTGTGGCCGCTGTATGTTTCTTTCGCAGCCCAAAATAGCACATTTGAAAGTACATGTTCGAACCAATTTATTTTTTTATTTCAAGCCTTGCCTTCTACTACTCTAAAACATTTTACTCCAGTCTTGTTCTGACTCCCTCCATGGATGAAATGTCTCGCAATATAATATGACTATTGTTCCACATGGATGAAGATTTGGAAATCTATCTCACCCCTGTGTGCTTTACATGGACTATTACAGCAATATTCCATGACTACTGCTGTACACGGATGACCAGTGCACAATGTCTTTTTCGGCCACACACTCCGCTCAAGAATATCTTGGAATATTTCCCCGACTGCATCATTTATAATTTAATCGTAACAACCAAAAGTTATCTTCGTTTACACTCGAACGTCGACGTCTGAAAGTGTTCTAACTTCGTGAGTTGTTTTGGCCTGAGACATACACAGTGACAATGTTATCGGCCGGACGATTATTTAACATTATTGTAAATATATTACCGGGTACTATGTATCCGCTTTTGTTTATGGCGCAAGGCCGCAGTCGATTAATCTGGTCATTCGTACCAATTGTTTGCGTCAGTGTGTTACAATTAGTCAGTCTTGGAATTGTCTACAACCACTCAGTAGGCCATCAACATATATTTATGTTTGTCACTTTTTCATTCTTAGTATCACTTCTCGTCCCAACTGAGTTCATCAGCTATATTGCGACGACCATAATTCTAACAATTTCAACTGAAAGAAGTTAATAGCCCAGCAATCCAGAACACGTCACTTATGGATAATTTGTACTGTGA
>JAVTVY010012297.1:0-51412 GCA_036873755.1 Hanleya hanleyi
ATCACAACTATAGCCTCCTGACGTGTATAAGTTCCAGTCAAACTCCTGGACAGCATTGGAGTAATTGAATATTTACCTGACCGGAGGCCGAACCCGTGAATCTTATAGGGCGGACCAGAAGAAGACCCTTTAGGTCTCTTACCGGAACCGAAAGTACCTGCTCTTATATCGCTGTCAGTCTTAGCCTTAGCCATTTGATCAGCAAGAGAAGGTAACACCGCATTAAACAGCAGAGATGATGCTGGTGATTGCTACTTCAAAGTCCTTATGACCGCATGGTTGGAAAGTAGGCCAACCTTCTTAGGTGTACCAGCATAGCAGTATTATACGCTGACAAAGCTAATTGATCTGCATTAGCATTAGAGGCAACGTTTCTGAAGTCCGTTAGCAAAGAAACTTCTTCTTGAATGCTAGAGGCTACTGAGGATGATTTCAGTCTATCAATCACTGTGGAAATGGATGTCAAGAACCAGTCCATATGTGATGAAATAGCTACACCCTGACGGGAAACTTCCTCTAATATAGAAGCTTGTTTACCCGTCAACTCGACCGTGACCTTGCCCGGAATTTTGTTTGTGTCCCCTTTGTTGCAGACACCGTTAGCAAAGAAATTTCTTCTTGAATGCTAGAGGCTACTGAGGATGATTTCAGTCTATCAATCACTGTGGAAATGGATGTCAAGAACCAGTCCATATGTGATGAAATAGCTACACCCTAACGGGAAACTTCCTCTAATATAGAAGCTTGTTTACCCGTCAACTCGACCGTGACCTTGCCCGGAATTTTGTTTGTGTCCCCTTTGTTGCAGACACCACAAAATCTGGGTCAAGGTTGGCAGCCTCGAAATCTAAAGAAGAACCATGAATGGTATAGGCACGAGATGAAGGCTTCTCCACTGGAAAAGGAGCATTGGAAGCAGCCGGACGAAACAACGCCCTGGCCCCCATCCGCATTTGCCTTTCCTCCTGGGATTTGGGCCTAGCCAAAACCGACTTAAACATTTCCGTAAGACCATGAATAGCCTTGGATGGCGGAAGTGATGTTATAGTGCGGTTATCAGAAGACGGTATGTAAGCCATCGTCGTCAAACGCCTAAGTGGTGGCGGTGGAGGACGCTCCATATCTGGAAATAGCATATATATGCTGGCCAGAATATCCGAATACTTCCTCGAGTCTTCATCTTGATCCGGGTCAAGATCAGAAGGAGTAACAGAAGGAGGAGGTCGGTAACCTGGATGATGACTAGACAAATCCAACGCATGTGAAGGGGACACAGGTGCAGGACCATGCACAGGGTGCTGTACGCCTTGACCTGACCCCAAGATTAATTGTCTATAGTAAGTCAATTCGGCTTGTTGCTGATTTAATCTTTGAATAATATCAGCTTGAACTGGGTCATGACCTAAAGACAATTGAGTTGGAACTTGCCGATGAGCCAAGTGTTCAGTCAAGTGGAAACCATTGAGGCTTGCCCCATTATTCCAGGTCGGACTGGTTGACTGGGCCACATACCAGGAAATGATGACCTAGATTGCATATATGGCGGTTGAGGACGGACAGACCTCTGGCCTAGCAAACGAGGATCACCTGAAGGCCGGAAGTGGAAATCTGGTATAGAAGGTGAAGGTCGACTGATACTCTGTGCCAGATTTACGACCGACCCCGCAATTGAATAACCATGGGCCAGTTGAGGTTGACCTATATTCTGGGGTTGATCGTTTTTTTGAGTAACCCCTTGAAAAATAGATCGTGACCTCATGGCTGATGACAGAGATGGCACTAGGTTAGGCCGAGTAGGCTGACCTAGATAATATGGTTGACCCGATTGACCAGCAAAATAAGCCATATCAGAATATGGACTGCTAAACTGAGGTCGAGTGTAAACACTCTGATGGGGAAATCTAGACACAGGTGCCTGATAACCATAATTTGACATCACACCAGCTATGCTGTAATCCGCCACCCTTGTCGACGTAAGTGGGTCACCGGCAGTCGTCGTTGACATCTTCATCTGGTCCATGGCTACCCCTGAAGGAAGTAACTGCCCTGACCCCATTTCTCTATGTAGGTCAGAAGCAGAAACTTGAGACTGGCTAACAGAAGACTTCAAATGGGCCGAAGTCAAAAGTAGGTCAGGCTCGGTAGCAGACACTTGACCTGCAGAAACCGACACAATAGGACAACTTAGTCCTGTGTGTGGATCTGAGGTCGCATGTCCGGAAACATCTGTAGTAATATCGTCTGCAGCATGGCTCGTCTCCGAAGATGACTGTCAGGTTGACCTCTACCACAACATCTGTTGATTTGCCAGAGGTCATGTCGTCCAATCTCCCCAAGACCTGCACTGGTTTAGTCTTCTTTCCTGAAAGATCAGAAGGAAACAAAGTACTAGCGGGGAAAGAGAGAGGCGGTTGATCTTTATTTAACAACGACATCAAAGTCCTATACTTATGGGGGTCCACCAACACAGTACTCTGAACCGTCTCGCTCCCGAGAGAGCGGGAAGGTGGAGGAACAAAAGAATCAACTCCCTGTGTTCACAGTAACAATAGAACCGGTTTTGGCATATGCCCCCTCAAGGTATGATCGGAAAACATCATTAGGCCAAAGTCGCAAAAATGGCCACGGCATGGCGGACAAGCTGAATGGGTATCAGAATCTGGTTTCTTCTGGCCACAAATACAGCAAAATTTTGACGCCATATCGTTCAATTCAAACGTATACTTCCCAGCAGTCGTCTTATAGATGACTTGAACCACTTTAGATGACTCTCTGGTCTATGGAAAGCTGTAAATCTGCACTTTGACTGGAGCTTTTTCTAAGCACTACTCTACAGCACGGAGGAAGTAAAGGAGAGAAGGTTCATGGCGTAGGGCTGCTCGCACATGGGCAGTGGCACAGGAAATACTGTGGGATATTTTATTTTCTTTACCCGAGTAGGGGTGCTAGGCACTATACCCATATGTCAGTAAGGTTGGTTTTTATTGCGTAAAAAATATGCAGATATCGCTGATGAGCTTAACATAAAATACAGCGGATGGCACCCATATTGGATTATGCACATCAATAAAACATAATACCAACTCTCCTCTCACCAATGTCCATGCACTCTCCAAGTTTGAAGTAGATTGGTTGAATCGTTCTAGAGTTATTGTCCAGACAAGATCTAAATGCTGAAAATCTAAGATGACTTATGGTGGCCATATTGGATTACACAGGTAACTGTAAAGCAATGACAACTGTCCTCGCACCGATGTGAAGCCAAACTACAAGTTTGAAGTCGATCAGTTGAATTATTCTAGAGTTGTTGTCCAGACAAGATGCAACTGCTTAAAATGCAACATAATCCAATATCGCTGGTAGATGGCAGCCAGATTGGATTATGCTCGTTCATGAAACACAATCCTAACCGGGATCTCATCAAGGTCAAGGGACTTCCCAAGTTATTGTCCGGACAAGATCAAACTGCTTAAAATCCAATGAAATCCAGTACGGCTGATGGTGGCCATATTGGATTAAGCATTGGATTAATCCTAATCCAGTGCTTCGGATTTAAGAGCGAAAGCGCTCAATCGCGCGCCTGAATCAAAATTTAGAGGCTCTTTTTTTCGCGCTTCTTGAATTTATCGTATGGAATAATCTTTATTTACCTCTAATAACTTTCCATGAAAACGCAAGACGTTTCGATCACGAAAATCCGGAAGTGTGCGAGCTCTTCTGGCAAAGGAGTTAAACTTGGTTCGGATTTAACCGAGGACCGAAACGTCCTCGCTTATAATTGGTTAAATTGGTAATACTGACCAATCACAGCGGCGGATACAGCTGTGTGTGGATTGTCGACGGACATATTGTTGTTGGTGCGCTCGTCTGATTTTGGGATTTGTTTGATCGATTGTGGCCGCGAATAAGCGATTATGGCTACAAAATTTCCACCAACAGTTAGACTAGAAACATTTAAAAGGCGGAACACTGGTGGTGTTCTATCGTATACGGCCGAAAACGGCATGGTACCGTAACAGAAGTTTGGCGCAAACTGCGCAAAACATTGACAAAATTCTCAAACATCGCAGAATCCGAGGAAAGGCACAGAACGAAATAAAGGGATAACAATGAAACACATCAGGGATAACTGGTTTCGCTTACGTTTATTATCAACATTTCATACATGATTGTCAGATAATATTGATGTCGCATTTCATAATGTTAAGAAGTTTGAAAATAATACTAATACTTTTCTTGCAAGAAGAATCATAAAATGGGAATTACTAGTTACATAGCTCTTCTAAAAGTTTTTAGAAGGTTTTTTTTTAGAGGAGTGATCGCTCTTCTTGACAAAATTAGAAGAGCGATTTTTAGCTCTTCTGGATTTTTCAAATCCGAAGCACTGTAATCCTCCTCTCAACAATGTCAAGGCACTCCCCAGGTATGAAGTAGATCGATTGAATTGTTCTCGAGTTATTGTCCGGACAAGATCCAACTGCTTATAATCCAATATGGCTGACGGCGGCCATATTAGATTACGCACATTGCTGAAAAACAATCCCAACCGTCCGCTCACCAATGTTAAGGCACATCCCAAGTTTGAAGTTGATCGGTTAAATCGTTCACGAGTTATTGTTCGGACAAGAAAATCTAAGATCCAACTGCTTATAATCCAATATGGCTGACAGTGGCCATATTGGATTATGCACATTGCTGAAAAACAGTCCCAACCGTCCTCTCACCGATGTCAAGGCACTCCCCAAGTTTGAAGTAGATCAGTTGAATCATACTCCAGTTATTGTCCGGAGAAGATCAAACTGCTTAAAATCCAATGAAATCCAGTATGGCTGATGGTGGCCATATTGGATTAAGCACGTCCTTGAAAAACAATCCTAATCCTCCTCTCAACAATGTTAAGGCACTCCCCACATATGAAGTAGATCGGTTGAATCGTTCTCGAGTTATTGTCCGTACAAGATCCAACTGCTTATAATCCAATATGGCTGACGGCGGCCAGATTAGATTACGCACATTGCTGAAAAACAATCCCAACCGTCCTCACACCAATGTCAAGGCACACCCCAAGTTTGAAGTTGATTGGTTAAATCGTTCACGAGTTATTGTCCGGACAAGAAAATCTTAGATCCAACTGCTTATAATCCAATATGGCTGGCGGCGGCCATATTAGATTACGCACATGGCTGAAAAACAATCCCAACCGTCCTCTCACCAATGTCAAGGCACACCCCAAGTTTGAAGTTGATCGGTTAAATCGTTCACGAGTTATTGTCTGGACAAGAAAATCTAAGATCCAACTGCTTATAATCCAAAATGGCTGACGGCGCCCATATTGGATTATGCACATTGCTGAAAAACAATCCCAACCGTCCTCTCGCCAATGTCAAGGCACACCCCAAGTTTGAAGTTGATCGGTTAAATCGTTCACGAGTTATTGTCCGGACAAGAAAACAAGTCCCCCCTAAGTAGCGGGGGACAAAAAAAAGTTGAGAAGATACATTATCCAGGATGGTATAAAAAAAACAATTCGTTCTCATCGAGCATGTCGAGGCGTATAAGGTACATTCCAAAAGAAGTTTTTCATCCTTAATACAATTGTGTTGCGGAAACCTGTCGCTTATGTAGATATCAATGAGAAAAGTACCGGTAATGAAAAACTTATTAGGCCATTATTCAAATTATTATTATTATTATTATCAGCCCATCCAAAATTTGTCTAATGTGATAATAAACGAGAAGGATGCAAGATAATTTTACCGATAGCACAGAGGAATATATAAGATATATATTCTGATAAAAAATATTGTTAAACAATTTTGAATAACTTTTTCTTTTCTCATATCGCCAAAACAGTTTTACAGTCACCTTCATAACAGATCATATTGTGGAACGCAAATAGAATACAGATCTAGAGTGAATGGAAGAAATTCTTGCATAAAGCATTCACTTTTTGCACGAGAAAACAGGAATGCAAAATTGATTACCGAAGAGTTCCCTGCTGTTGACCTTGTTGTTTTGGCAGCACGCGGACCTCGGAGAAAGCACTCTTTGTGAAGACGTCGCGAATGATTTCATTCCAATTTAGAGCATATAAAATTATGTTTTTAGAACTAATATAAAGTTGATTGTAATAGAAAGAAGAAACCTATATCTCTGTGAATCTGGTGATAATGAAGATCGATCTCATGATCTTCGTTATTTTCTTGAAGTTGGAAATCCGTGTAATTAGAAGTTGCCATTTTCACTCAACTGTTCTACGCGAGTGATGTGACCGATGACATGACAAAGTAATTTATTACACACGTTTACATTCATGACAACGAACCGAAATGAATGGAACGAACCGAAATGAACGCAAAAGGATGAATGGAGTTTGAACGAAATATAACCGAATTGTGAACGGAGTGTGACAGAACCGTTTGACCAGAAAAATCGCAAAACGGAACGAAATGAACGCAACGAGTGTAAACATTAACGCAATTCGTACTGTATGTATAATGAATAAGCAATCATTTCGACGGTTTTTGAGATGAAAACGAAGTTTTTTGGCCATTGAACAATCAATATCTTGAAAAAATCTTGAGGTTTTTGTTCTTTGGAAGATTAAAACCTTGAAATTTTGCGCCAAAAAAATAGAGTTTATTTAATTTCAAAAATTGAGTTCGATAAAGGAAAAGTGGCTAAAGAAAACCCTGCAGTACATGACACCAAACAACAGCATTTCTTCATTTATTTGGTGAAACTTCCTTTGCTCTCCCAACTGCCTTTAGGCGAGCTATTTTGAGGTGAGTGATCTGCTCGCCCCAAGGGATCTAGGAGACTGTTTCATCACTCCTCCAAATTTTCCTCACGACCAGGCCTGTCAGGGCATATTCTCTGCAAACCAAATTTGACGAGAATCTGAAGGTGTCAACCTATTGCCCAGAAACCAAATTTTAAATTTGTCGCCATCTGTAGGTGCACAAATTCTACAAAAACGAGAGACTGAGACAACTTTTTAGGGCCGATATGTTTTTCTAGAAACTCAATTTTCCTTAGATAAACTGAATTTCACTTCTAGTTAGTCTAACCTTGATATAGTGCTGATTCTGATGTAAGGCGGATGCTATGGTGTCCCCAAATTAATAAATGCATAGTATTTCATCCCTCTTGTAAGGTTGAAAATCTATAAGGTGGTTCAAATTTTGTCCCCCATTACCAGCGTTATAGTGAGGTTACGCTGTATACAGAAAATCTAATAGTCCCATATATTTTTGAATGAGTTCAAAATTCTCCAAAAATTATTTTTCATCACTGATTAAGCTTTTTCTAACAGGAATTAAAATGAGCTACCTGCCAGAACACCTGATTGAATTTGAGAAAATTAGACTACACTGACGACAACACTCATGAAGCCTTAATTTTCTGACAAAGACATAGTTAACCCTTTGGTACTTATACCGGCCAAAACTGGCTGCCACTGTCAGGGGTCAAAATGTTCAGGATTGATGTCATCCCAGTGAGATTGAGGTCATCCATTACACATGGTACATGTATCATGCAGTTTACCTTCAACTTAAATCTTAATTGGGTGTTTCAAATTTTTATTTATTCCTGCCAAAAGGCAATATCCAGAATGGAAACTTCAAAGATAAAAACAAAACAAAAAACACTTCAGAATAATATCTTACACATCCCCATGTCTGCATAATATTATAATTTACAAGACCATTTTCTCATAGGATTATAATGTTGTATCACAATTAGGTGCACAAATAAGTTGCAATATGGCTTCTTTGACTTGTCAAATGCGAGACAAAAGTCAAAGTACGTTTTGTACTTTCATTATCAAAATGCAACCAGGAATAAGGATCTATTTTTGTCTCCATGAATCTTGAAAGCTATAACCTTTCGCTGAGGCACTGGTCAATTTGTACATCACTTCCACTCGATTCTACACGTGATTCTGAATGGTTGTTGTTGTTCTACATCAACTTCATCTGGTGTTTGGCATATTTGATAATCATCAATTTTGTGCGAGGAATGGGTTTCATCAGCCCAGGGTTGTTTTCAAGCCCCCCCCCCAAAACCCCGAAAACGATTTTATACTTTGTTGGCCAAGCATTCATAATGCAAATATAAAAGTGCTGGCCCACGGCAAGTTCGTGTTGCTGTTGTAAGCGAAAGTGCATGGGTGAAATTGTTCCTAGGGAACTAATGCTGTCATATCCTGAATTTATGAGATGGTCAGGCGGACGACCTGGGCTTAGATATTTTTGGTCGTAAAAACAAGTGAACGACCGAACATTTTGACCCCTGCACTGTACATACCCATAACGGCCGAAACTGGTCATGATTGACCACCACGTAAAAAAAATTCGCAAAATTTCAAATTTTATTGCTAATAATATAATAAACGTACAAGAAGTTTATTTTATTGAAGACTTACCTTGTGATAGAAATTGAGAAAATCATCAATGAATTTGCCGTATTTTTTACCGTTTTCAACGCCATCGAAATCCCATTTCCCACGGTAGAATGTGGGAGAGCATGGTCCCATTTCAAAGGTCATTTCCTGGACTTTCGACCTATGTTGAATGATTTTACAAATAACCCAACAATATCGAAGGATTTGATTGGATAGACAGGTCGTCATTCAAGAGTATTCCTTTGATACTGAGCCAAAAACGAGGCAAACTGAACTGATTAATACCGCGAAGCTGATTAGTTAAACGCCGCGAGACAATGACAGCAATTGGCCAGTTTGACCGATCTGTCCGTCGTCTGTTTCCTAGTGAATTTGGCTGAAGGAAAATGGCTTCATACAAAACTTTAGCGAGCTGACTGTTTTGTTTACCGTGGAAATAAAGGTTTTCTCGGATTTATACGTCAGATAAAAACCCACAGGGACGATGCACTGGTATTTTAGCGCGATCGTCCAGTTGAAATGAGCAAATCGTGAGGAGATGTTTTTCGGAAACTATCATTCTGCTGGGACCAAGATGCATGGTAAAGCAGCCGAAATAAAAGTTTTGTAGTTGTTTATTTTATTTTCGCGCCTCGTATGGTTTTATTTTAGACACATGTGAGCAGATATTTGGAAGGACAGATTAAATAAAGCTTGGGCTTTCTAAAAATATATAAATATTTAGCGGGGTTTCATTCAAGCTACATGCAAATATATTGCTTCGAAAAAAACACTGTCCATAACAAAATCCTCCCGCATACATTAATCCAAATATACATGGCTGACAAATGACACTATCGGCAAGTAGCAAAGGATTAAACCCAAAATTATCCAGAAAACCCGAAATGTTTTGTTGTGGGTTGAAAGACAAATTTTCAGTCGATAAATGCTTAATATTGATGGCAAAACTCAATTTTACATGAAAATGGTCAGGACTAATCATTATTATGTCTACGAATTATCCATGTACTGTCAGACAACAATCAGTCGACTGGCTGGTTATCCATGTACTGTCAGACAACAATCAGTCGACCATGTGTCGACTGGCTGGTTATCCATATACTGTCAGACAACAATCAGTCGATTGGCTGGTTATCCATGTACTGTCAGACAACAATCAGTCGATTGGTTGGTTATCCATGTACTGTCAGACAACAATCAGTCGACTGGCTGGTTATCCATATACTGTCAGACAACAATCAGTCGACTGGCTGGTTATCCATGTACTGTCAGACAACAATCAGTCGATTGGCTGGTTCTCAGACTCACCTTGGTTATCTTCTCATGGTGGTGTTTCTGCCAGTCTTTCTTGGCCGACATGAAGCGCTCGTGCTCCGAATCACTGCGCTCTATCTCCATGTTTTTCAGGTACTTGTTGTATGGACCGTACTCCTCCTGACTGGTTATCACGTGGTCATCTTTAATCTTCACCTCAGTCACGTGTTCATCTCCAGCTTCAGTACTATCATCCTCATCCACCACGGTCACAGCTTTGTGATCCACATGTACATCAATGGTCACCTTAGCTGTAACAATATAACACAATTATACATTTACTAGGAACCAGACAATTTTATAGGTGTTCATTGGACAAATAAAAATTGGAAGTACAAGGTGAAAATAAGCATATGGAAGACTGTATACGGTAAGTTCCCTAAGTATTCGTGACCGGAAGTGAATATCGCAGTCGTGAAAAACTGACCACTTCCGAATAGTTTGTGCAGGTCAGTTCAGAAAAACGGACGTTTTCGTAAATTAGAGTTCCCATATTAAATGCCCATACCGTTCGACAATGAAAGGTCACAATACGTCGACTGTGGTGTTTCTTTAATTTTGTGATATTTACCCCAGACAGCACTCTTAAATGATATAAGATCGACAACCACGAGACATTCACTATACTTTGTGTGTAGAATGAATCCTAATATATACTTCGACGAAGTTCAGTGGTACGAACACGTGTGGTCGAGGGGAAACCCCGAAGCAAAACTCGGAAATGTTTGTTGTGCGTTTAGATTTGTCAGGCAATAATTCGCAATTGATCAAAGGATAAATAAAGCATTGTTTCTGCTCTTTAACCATTAAATTAGGTTCGAATAATGGACTGCAATGATCGGCTGACAATGAAGAGATTAGTTTCATCGGACGCCCGGCCAATTTAAAATCACAAATTCGCGTATATCCTTGTATTAGTACATACGGGACAAGGGCATATTCTGTCACTTAGACATTCTGATATTTTCTTTATTTTCTCTTCAGGAAATGCTTGAACTCTTGCAGAATTTTTTTCACGGCCGAGAAGACTAGGCACAACTATCCCAGTGACGCCAATGATGTTTACGTGAAAATATATAACGATCTAACGAAGAAACACAGATTACGTCATTTTCAGATTGAGAATCAAACCTAATAATTTCTTGATTGCTCTTCATAGGGAAATATTGTGGAAGGGCTTTTCAAACTGTTTATGTCAATGAAACGAACAGAAAATTAAGCAAGCGCCCGACACTATCTGAAGACCCATATCAGGGCCAACTCGACTGAGACCCATATCAGGGCCAACTCGTCTGAGACGATATACAATCTTCCCAGCTGGACCGAGCTCATCCCGCCATGAATAGCGGCTAAACGAAAGACATGAATTGCTAGCCCATTCTAACAATTCACTGTATCCCTTCGATCCTTTATTAACAAATGTATGAAAATACTTTCATAGAATTAGGTGAGGTCTGTAGACATGGAAGAATGAAAGTTTCAACATGCCACGTGTTGGTTGTTGCAATAACATCACGTGATCAATAATTGGATAGCATGGCGTGTGGGCCAAACTTTTGCTTGTACACGGTTCCCGCTTCATAATATATTCAGCCAACACAACCTCAATATATTATGCCTTCGTAACAGTGAGATCACGACTCTCATGAAAAATAAAATTGGTTCAATCTGTTTCAGATGTAAATGTATTCTGGAATATTTCTGACGAAAGACAGATCGATAGATAATGATTACGAAACAGCCAAATGTACAACCGTGTTTTTATCTAATATTACCTCATGGATTCAGCAAAATTAATTCACATTTCAGACAGTATAATTTAGAGAATAAGTAGACAGAAAACCTATTAGTTTATTCTATCTTTTTATTTTTTTAACTTTTAATCTCAACTCACTATTCCGACCTCCACTTCAGTTGCTATCAAATTACCGCCTATGATCTCGCCTATCTTACGTAAACGTCTCTTCCGACATTCAACTTTTGTGTCAATAATCAAGTCAGAAGTGCCGTAATATCTTCACTAATAGTGTAAAAAAACTCACTCAAAAATTCTAATTTTCTAGGACTTTCAAGGCCTTTAATTTTCAATAGAAAAATTATGCAATTTTACAAACTTTTAAGGACCCATGCGAACCATGAAACAATGACACCGTGCAGAATGACGCCGTTCCATGCTTTTTACGGCTATGAAGATTCCGATGCAGCCATATGTCACGGTTAATCCTGCACGTCACAGCTTTCCTTTCATGATAATTCTCTGAATAATATCCTCGTTTCTATTTTATCCACGGGTGATTGAAGAGAATAAGTCTGTACTATTGCTTGCTCCTGAAAAGTTGAATACAAGAGCGCAAACTTCTTTCGGTATGCATCACGGCGAATTCCACGGCCGTAATATATTCTGAATCGCCGCGTTCGTTGGAAATGATACGTTTCTAAATTATTTTTGTCTGAACAGTACAAAATATGTTTTCAGTATCATAGCTGCGAATCTCAACATTCGTGTCTTCGGGAAAAAAAATCCGAAGTCGGACCCAAACAGGCGCATTTCTGGTTTTAGGGTGAGGCGCACATGGCATACAGTCGCCAAAATTAATGCAACTTGGGGTTGGGGTTGATCGTAAATCTCTACCCCGCGACTAAGAAAATCCGTGGTTCAAATGTCCGGTCAAACTTCAGCATTATATTTTTTTAAGACCGAATGAAACGCAACTTCCACTTCTTCATTTTGATATTTTCAGTATAATATCGAATGTATATTATCTCTTCAATCGGCAATGTTTAATATCGCACGTCCCCGTAAACCGGCAATATTCCCAATTTAATGACCATGAGAAATCGCGGTTTAACTCTTTGCTACTTGCTGATAGTCTCGTTTGTCAGCCTTGTATGTTCGGATAAATGCATGCGAGAGGATTTTGTTATAGACAGTCTTTTTTTGAAGCAATATATTTGCATGTAGCTTGATTGAAACCCCGCTAAATATATATATTTTCAGAAAGCCTATACTTTAATTAATCTGTCCTTCAAAATATCTGCCCATTTGTGTCTAAAATAAAACCAGACCAGGCGAGAAAATAAAATAAACAAAAAAAAATTTCTGATTTCGACAACATTACCGTGAGTGTATGTCCCAGCCAAATGATAGTTTCCATAAAAAATCTCTTCACGATTCGCCCAATTCAACCGGACGATCGTGCTAAAATACCAGTGCATCGTCCGTGTGGGTTTTAATCCGACATATAAATCCGAGAAACCCTTTATTTCCATTGTAAATCCAACAGTCGGCTCGCTAAAGTTTCAACGAAGCCATTTTCTTTGGCGAGAAATTCAACCGGCACTGAAGACAGACACGCAGACAGGCGGCCGGCCAATCGCTGCCATTGTCTCACACGTCTCAACTAATCGGCTTCGCGATACTAACAGAGCCCGGTCGAGGTCAATTTGGTCACGCTATCAAAGAATGATCACATCTCTATCCAATCAAATCCTTCGTTATTCAATCCTATCCAATCAAATCACTCGTCACAGGTCGAAAGACCCGGAAATGACCTTTAAAATGAAACCAATATCTCTAACATTCTACCGCGGGAAATGGGATTTCGATAGCGTTGAAAATGGTCAAAAAACGGCAAATTCTTCGCCGATTTTCTAAATTTTCACCACAAGGAAGGTACGTCTTCAATAAAATAAACTTGTTATACGTTTATTGCATGATTTACAATAAAATTTGAACGTATATTGTCGACTATTTCCTTGTCCAACGATGTGGACTACCGACGACCTCTCACTTGACGAACATTTTACTGTGCGGCGATTTTTTTGCGTGGTGGTGAATTGCAGCCGGTTTCGGCCGTTATGGGTATATATGATGCCGGCCGGTTTTGGCCGGTATAAGTACGAAAGGGTTAAACATTGGATACATTTCGTTTGAGACATAATGAAAATCAACTTAGTTGTTACAATTGGTTATGTTCAAAATGCTCAAAAAGTTTGCAAGGTTTATCAAATACTAATTCTAAGGAAACTCGTTGATCTGGAAGTTTTTCCATCGCACAACTACATAATATTATCAATCTCGCGACCACGATAAATGGGGGATTTACGAATAGTTAGGACCGCGGTTTTTCGCGAATGGGCCGTTTTCGATTACTTAGGGAACAGCATCACGTGACCTGGCGAAAAATGCCCGTTTTCGAATTTACTTAGGGTCGCGAATACTTACGGAACTTACCGTACAACATATATATACACATATGACAGCAGAGGCACATGTGTGGTAATAAAACACTAATACAGAGATACATCATTTGGATGTCCATTATATTAGGAAGTCATGATTTAATTTTTTATACACGTCAGCTAAATCATGGTGGATTTGAGTGGTCAACATGGTAAAAAAGGCGATGGTGAATATTATGAAAATATTGACTTGTTTTGAGGGGAATATGCAGTTTTGTTGCCCCAAGGATGCGCATATTTCCCGAACTGCAGAATGTTTTTGTTTATTTTGGAAGAGCGCAATCCTTCTGAGTTGATTGTTTTCAGTGGGTAATTGCCAGCAACATTTTTCATGCACGAGATTCCACTGATTCGGAGCTGCTTCACTACTATCGTGTGAATCTTGCAACGCACGTATAGTTGTTTGATGACACTTGTTAGTTACTTCAATAATGTGCTTGGTTACGATTCTAGTTAGGCCGTCCATAATAATAGTCCTGTTTCCCGTAACCCGACTGACCCCAAAAATCCGTTGGAAAAAAAAAAGTTTGAAGTCGGTAAAAAAATTTTTTAAGCCGACTCAGTTCGCAAGGGCACAAAACTCTGTTAGGAAGCGTGTCAAAAGTGTTGACGTTCAAACTAAAAGAATGTGTCAGAAAATGAACAGGTACTCGTGTTTTTTCTCCAAGCAAACGAACGTTCGACAGTCAGAAAATGAACACTACCCCGTCAAAAAAAGGAGCGTCAGAAAATGAACGTTCTTTTTCGAGCGTTCAAATCAGTATGGCTTATTGATAGCCGTCAGAATTTGCTGAAGGGTTAGTTATTTCCGCCAGTTATTTCATATTATACATCTGAAATAAAATATGGTTCATGCAAAAGCTTTAGGGTAAATCATATGATGTGGAGTAGAATGGTTTCATAGCAAAATTGAAGGAAATGTTGCTCACAGTACAGCTATGGTACAGACTCTTATTAGAACAAAAAACACTCAAAAAGGCAGCACTTTTGAGACTTCACTGTATTTATTTTGCATGAGCTTTCGTGTTTTTTTGTTGTTTTTTGTTGTTTTTTTTTTGAAGAAAACGAGAACTATATAAAACTTCGGCAAAGAAATATCGCAATACTGATTTTGTTTTATTAAAAGTCTGATGCGACCAAACATCGTTAAGAAATTTGATTGACGAATAAAGACTTCCTTATGATGGAAAAGTTGCTGAATGAAGTGTAAGACGATAATAAAGACTTCGTTGTGATGGAAAGCCACACATTATTATTTTGAGTAGCAAATTTGACAGATCTTCAATGTTAATATATTTGTTCATCGTATATGGTAAACCCCTCGCTGTCCCTCTTTGACCTTTCCGACCTGCACTGTATTGATAGTGTGCGAGGCTGTGTGAGGCGCTTGGGCCGCTACACATGAGGCCCTGGAAGGGGGCAGAGTTCAAACTTTGTCGGTGATGTTCTCCGGAATATGAAGTTGTAATGTGTGTGCTAGTGAATCGATCCGATTTCTTCACAGCAACTAGATTATCCGTATGGGAAAAGCATGATGCATTCGCATACGTCTACGTGGCTTTTTCTGCACACCATTCTAGATTTTCCTGGCAGGCAGTATCACTGACACAACAGCATTTGAAACCTCAGTTTAACATTATCGTTTCAATTTATTACACACCTTGTTATTCGTTATATTTTTAGGTGAACCGGACAATAATCAACCGACCATTATTTGACGTCGAAAGTGGCCATCACGAAAAGCCATGACGGACCAGACGCTTGTAATTTTGGACAGATGTACATATAACTTTGATTTTATTATCGTATTTTGATCAATAAATCTCTGGATGATCGATAAGAAATCTGGAGTACATTTCTCAAGCATTATTTGTTTGTGCATTAAAACATGAAGATCACAAACATATCTAATAGCATGTACGAGAAACATGCCGTATTTTTATTATTATCAACATTAAAGTCCACTTTATATGAAACAAACTTGAAATGATTGATGTGTTCATATCGCACGACGTAATAGTATAACCCCTCAGAGCCCCTCAATTTCCAACTGAAAATCCAAGCCTCGACAGGCTCTCCTTTGATATTTAAATTGTCAATGGCTACATTGTTTTGAGTCCCGACTCCCCTCATCAATGTAACAATCTGTGTCCCCATTTACCTGGAGGTGCAGGAATGTGTTTATAGGCGATTATTTTTAGCATGTGCAGCTGTGAAGTTCCTGCACAGCATATTTGTGTTAATAGTCTTTGCCACGCTTCACAGCTTATCCTTCAGACAAAACTACGCGAAATGGAAGAATCCAAAGTCAGGATAGGGGTGTGCGGGATGATTAGGTTACCAGCAGAGGGAATTACCTGCACTTGTGCAGACTGGTGATGGCTTGTAAACACGTCACGTGCAGCATGCAAGTTTCACACGTATTCATATGCAAATGAGATCGTCTGTAACAACATAGAATTGCCTGCCTGGGGGATACTTTGTCCCTTCTGAAGCCCAGATTCAGCTGTGTGTGGGGATGCACCATTCACCAGCAAGAGGCAATCGAAGGGGTTTCAAAAATACGTTGCCGTATTACGAGTTTGTGTGTTAATTACTGTGTTGCCCCTGTTGGTCTCGTATATAATTTTCACAACACCCTCATTCAAATTTGTTCTATCTTGGCTTTGTAGGCTTTTAAAGGAAGAAAAGGAATGGAATATCCTACGTAGCATTGTGATCGTTTCACGTGGTCAAATTGCTGAATTGAAGGGTCGACAACAGCATTTTTATCGAATTGGTCGGTATCAATGGCGGATTTTGGATAGCCAGCGAAAACGACTTTTCTTATAGAAACAAAGATCAATTAACAGTTCTCTATTTTACAACATTCAATGATTTCAGATAATTAAGATAACATCTCCAGGTGGCGACAAAACACTGAAGCTGTGACGGGACAAGTGGGCCCATAACAGAGAAACAGTTCTATCGTTGTCCTACTCTTCTATATATAATCCGTTTATTGAACAAAATCGCAGGCATCGGACACACCACTCTAGGTTTTACATAATGCACTAAATAGATGTATATAAACAATGCAAAGCCCATTAAAAGTTACAATGAATTCTATAACAGAGGAAGGCCGCGCTGGGGGAAAGTAGATTTGACCCAGCGCATTTTATAATAGTAACATCGGGATGGCAGGTTTCTGTATGTTGTTCATTTCTGCTGCGGAAATGAATATGAGAAAAAAAAAAAAAAAAAAAAAATCCCTGCCTACCTACCGACCCACTTTTTGGAGATGCCCGTTACGGGAAACAGGAATTTATTTTTGGATGGCCTTACAGTTAGATGGGGGGAGAGAATTTATTTCTGCTGTGTTCTGCAGCTAACATCAACTCAACGAACTGCTCCGTGATCGGCTGTTTGCAGCGCGACCGAGAGAACGGGGCGACCTCTGTTGTAATGATCTCCCTTTAGTGTATATTCCATGGGGGGAGGGGGGGGGGGGTGGAATATGCAGTTTCAGCGGGCAATATACACCCACGTGGCCGGGGAATATGCAGTTTTATCTCATTACAATTTATATAGGGAGACAATAAATATAATAATGTGCTTTCCTACACAGTTCACAGCCATAAAAATGGCAGCATTGGTATATGTACATGTACATGTAGTTAAACCATTCTTTCAAAATGGGTTTCTATAGTTTCTTATTGTTCAATCAGTGATCAGTATGTTTACAGCTCATGGTGATGACATCATCGAAGCGCCTGCATAAATATAGTTTATAGTTTACTTGAATCAATGATTTCCGTAATGACAAGCCATCAAAACAGGCCTGGGCTAGTTAGCAATTCACCAATAGAGATTCATCTTGACACAATGGTTAAATGCAACTCACAATGCATTGATCAAATTTCTCAATTAAAACTAAAGGTTATGCAAATTGTTCAAGCCGGACAACCTAACGCCGAACTGCCAGTAGCAATAGCCCAGTGGGCAGGTTTGTCTAAGGCAAAGTTATGAAATTCAGGCAATTATTTCTTGATTCATATCTGTATGTGTCAGTATAGTCCCCAAGGCTCAGGCTATTACATGACCTCAGTACTTTTTTTTTATATTTTCATGTTCTTGTGTGATCAATCACTGCATCATGGTACCCGGATTACGATAGTGACGTGATGTGTTAGAGAATGGAAATGGCGGTGTTTTGCCAGCTCAGCCTATAAGACAGGGTTTTACTTTACTGTTGAATCACCAGGCGCTTTGCAAGACATGTGGACTTTAAGCCCAACTCACACTACAAACATTTTGTTGTATTAGAACAGAACAGTTCAGTCCTTTCCATGAAAGGCGAGCGATCGCTCTCGCTCTCGCCCACACACGCCCCGAGAGTTTCAGGCGTCCGATTTGTCGCTCGCCCATATCGACCGCTAAAATCCAGCACTGGATAAACTTTCTGTTAAGCGACTCAGCATCGCCTCGTTTGCTTGTGTTTGCACGCTTGCTTTGGAAGTGAAAACGGAAGTACATTTGGGGAATTCTGCAGAACATGCGCAGTCGACACAAAGTGACAACCAAAGGTATTTATATAAAGTCGAACACAATTGGTGTTGCAACTGGTTATATTTTTGTACGGACACGTTCATTGGTCCGTGGTGCAGTGAAATTTGTTCCCTCTCGCCACGTGCTCTGTAGCCTTGAAAACAAGCGTGTGCTTGGACTGTTCAGCCATGTTTTTCACTGACACCGGAGGTGGTTTTTGCTGTGTTCTTGATTTTTTTATTCGGAATAAATATGGCAGAAAGTGTTCTCACAAAAGGGAACAGAGTTGAAATTAAGACTTTCAAAAACTGGGGAACTGCCGTACAGACAAATATTGGATTCAATACTGATCAAACGGATGACAGTCGAGAGTTAGCTAGTGAGCTTTATTACTGTCTGTCTCACATTACGACGCAACGTCGTTTTCGTGGATTTATCAGTTAATATAACACCTTTGCTGTCGAACTCACAATATATTCTAAACTCTATCTTTCTTTGTGATCAAAAATATTTCCCTGACACGAGAAATTGTTTAAGAAAATCTTCAAAGCTTGTTCGTCCGAGCAAGTGGATGTTGCCGACGATCGGGCAAGTACATTTTCGCCAATAGGAGCCGGAGAGTTGATGTTTCAGTGTGAATATGCGGGATGAGTTACTTTCCCTAGCGCAGTGCCTCTCCTGTGAGTGAAAATGGACTTGCCCGGTTGGTTTCACAGCAAGGTACGTCGGTTGCGCGGACGAGACAAGCTTTGGAGATTTTTTTAACAATTTCTCATGTCAGGGAAATATTTTTGATGACAAATAATTACACAGATAGAGTTTAGAATATAGTGTGAGTTTCGAAAGCTAATGTGTTATATTAACTGATAAATCCACGAAAATGACTTTGCGTCGTAATGTGAGATAGACAGTAGTTTCTCCAGCAGCATAATATTTGGCATCACTCACCCTACACGAGTGATAGCTCTCCCAAACATTTTTAGGCGAGTGATTGATAGGAGAGCGATAGCTCACCCAGGCCATTTTAGGAGACTGATTCATAACTCGCCCAAAATTTGCTCATGTCAAGGAATGCAGTTTGTTCTTGTTTTTGTTTGTGGTAACCTCACACTGCGAACATTTTCTCTTGATCGCCAGTCGCCGCGATCAAGCAGCGAGGTCATGTGATGGGAGCCACGGCTTCGTCACATGACCGACAGGTGCCAGTTGATTGGATAACTGTTGGTAAATGTTCGGATACATGTTCGCGATCACCACACACTGAAGACAACATGTGGCTGTCGCCATCGGGACCCCTCGGGCCGGGCCCAGAGCAATTGTGGAAATAATGTTTCTGACCCCAACAACTCACATATTTGGGGTGGGCATAATTTTACCTGTATGATATAGATCATAGACAGACAAAACAATATAGCAATACAGCAGTGATTACCTATAGTAGATGTAGTCGAACGATTACTGTCTATTCACAGCAATCCACACAGGTTTGTGTGAACTCCTGAAAAACACATCCCATGGAACCGACTTTCAATAGGATTCTGGTACTGGCTGTATTAAACAACTGTATGAAGTTTCATTGTTGTGAGTGAAGGACTTTTTGAGATGTGTTTACAAGGATATGGACCAACAGACATGTATAAAGGGGCAGAACTCCTGAAAAACACATCCGATTACACCGACTTTCAATAGGCTTCTGGTACTGGCTGTATTAAACAACTGTATGAAGTTTCATTGTTGTGAGTGAAGGACTTTTTGAGATAATGTGTTTACAAGGATAACATGTGGCTGTCGCCATCGGGACCCCTCGGGCCGGGCCCAGAGCAATTGTGGAAATAATGTTTCTGACCCCAACAACTCACATATTTGGGGTGGGCATAATTTTACCTGTATGATATAGATCATAGACAGACAAAACAATATAGCAATAGAGCAGTGATTACCTATAGTAGATGTAGTCGAACGATTACTGTCTATTCACAGCAATCCACACAGGTTTGTGTGAACTCCTGAAAAACACATCCCATGGCACCGACTTTCAATAGGCTTCTGGTACTGGCTGTATTAAACAACTGTATGAAGTTTCATTGTTGTGAGTGAAGGACTTTTTGAGATAATGTGTTTACAAGGATATGGACCAACAGACATGTATAAAGGGGCAGAACTCCTGAAAAACACATCGATTACACCGACTTTCAATAGGCTTCTGGTACTGGCTGTATTAAACAACTGTATGAAGTTTCACTGTTGTGAGTGAAGGACTTTTTGAGATAATGTGTTTACAAGGATAAAAACAGACAGACATGTATAAAGGGGCATAACTCCTGGAAAACACATCCAATGGCACCGACTTTCAATAGGCTTCTGGTACTGGTTGTATTAAACAACTGTATGAAGTTTCATTGTTGTGAGTGAAGGACTTTTTGAGATAATGTGTTTACAAGGATATGGACCAACAGACATGTATAAAGGGGCATAACTCCTGAAAAACACATCCGATTACACCGACTTTGAATAGGCTTCTGGTACTAGCTGCATTAAACAACTGTATGAAGTTTCATTGTTGTGAGTGAAGGACTTTTTGAGATAATGTGTTTACAAGGATAAAAACAGCCAGACATGTATAAAGGGGCATAACTCCTGAAAAACACATCCAATGGCACCGACTTTCAATAGGCTTCTGGTACCGGCTGTATTAAACAACTGTATGAAGTTTCATTGTTGTAAGTGAAGGACTTTTTGAGATAATGTGTTTACAATGATATGATGGACAGACGGACAGACGGACGGACAGACGGATGGACAGACGGACGGACAGACGGACGGACGGACAGACGACGGAGGCAACGACAATACCGCTCGGGCAGAATCTGCCCGAGGGGTAAAAACTGTTTTGAGGACGAAAACATGTTCCGAAAATCAAACATGTTTGATTTCACAAACTTGTCCCTCAAACATAATGTTCGTGTTTCTGGGCACCTCACACTGCAGGCAAAACATGCTCTGAACAGTGTTTTCGATCTAATACAACAAAATGTTCGTAGTGTGAGTTGGGCTTTAGTAGATTATCTGGAAGACTTTTAGACAACCGAAGCCACAACAATGGTAACAATGTTAGTGTATCAGTGTGTCAGTTCACCTGTCGACTGGATGTCAAATTACCCAATCATACATAAGTACATTCAGTCTACTAGTTGGACTATTTCAAGTGCGTCTTTCGTCTGAATTTATAATAAACTTTATAATCAACATAAAATGAACACTCCACTTCAATACAGATTTTTTATATGGATATGCCAAGGAACTGGACACGAAACTTTACTGATGGATATTTTTGCTCCATGATAATATGTGGTGGTCACGGAGCGGGGTGGGGACAGTGTATTATTTATGTTTGCCTAACATGTTAGCTTGTTATTAATGTTGATTGACATCTTTCCTTAGCGATTTTTTTTTGGTGACAAAAATGAAACCAATTATTTTTAAGTCAATATTAAAACAATTTCAAATTTTATTTTTACTCTTCCATCCAATCCTGAGCAGGAGGTACCAGAAGAGCTACAAATCCTCAGCCATGTCAGCCCCTTAACAGTCCAGACCAAGATGTTTTTATGAGTGTAGGAGTTTGGATGAATAAGAGAGAGTTATGGCATGCGAAATACAAACCAAAGGAGAGAGAATTAAGGTTTAACGTCGCGTTCAGCAATATTTCAGATATATAGAGACGATCAAACGAAATTCTAAGTATTCAAGTTTATAACTTAGTAATCCAACACATTAAAACATACACACATTAAAACTGATGCAACAAACTGATTTCTCTAAAATAACCAAAGATACCATCTTCTTTCATCCACCTAAGAAGATCTTCTAAAGTAGTTGCTCGATGAAAAGGATCTCTTACAATCTTAAAATCTGTACAGTCGATGAGAATATTTTTCACTGGGAGATCTTCGCGGCATGGAATACACCTTGGGACTGGCTCTTTTTTTTTTTTTAGTAAATCTTCGTGAGTTAATCGTGTATGGTCGATTCTACAACGCCTGATCATGGCTTGATCAAAGCCACAACTCATGGCATGGTATCTGTATACCAAATTTGACAAGAATCCGACACAGAATCCTCAAATTATTGCTCGGAAACCAAATTTAGATTTTGCCCCCAGCTGGCATGACATGTACGTGCAAATGGGCAACATGCAATCACAAGTGACATCTCAAGGCGAGTGGTTCAAGTTATTGCAGAGAAACAAATTTTGCCACCAGGTGGCACCACCTCCAGAAGCAAGTGGGCAAAACACAATCCCAAGCGATATCTCATGGCATGGTATATACATACCAAATTTGAAAAGAGTCTGATGAGAGGTTCTCAAGTTATTCCACGGAAATGCATATAGGATTTTAACATTGTTACTAGTAAAATTGTTACTCTTAAAATTATACTATAAACTCTAAACTGACCTTGCAGGCTAAGTACAGGATCCAATTCCATAGTTGTTAATTAATTAGAGAATAATTAGTAATGAAGTATTCCAGAAATTGTAACTGTATAAGCGCAAAGTATTAGTCTTTCTTTTATACATTTCTCCAAGTATTTCCTGAATAAATAGTCCATGGGACTGCAGGGATATACAGACACCTACCCCATGTAACGTACGTGATGCACATTTGTAACTTACAGGACACTGGTTAACAATCTTTTTATTCCGTGTGGTGAAATATGGCAAATTGACCGATGACAACAATACTCATATCTACTAATTCATTGTTCAAGCTACATGTATTGCCCCAGGTGAGAAGTTTTAAGGTTCTTCCAACCAAATCAAAGAATTATTAACATGCATCCAATAAACCAAAACTGCTCTAATTGTCTGAGTAACTTATGGGACACTTTTTCAATTAAGCCCAAAAGCTAATTAATTTGATTGAAATTGCCCAAAACCTGTTGATATTATAAGAAATACATTTATTTAAGTGAATTGTTTTGTTATTGATATTTGTGTCAGATGTTACAAATTCATCCCTGGCGGGAATGAAAATGTAACTTGCGTGACATGGAATCGCCCATTGATTGTTGTTGTAATATAATTACTTTCATTATCCCACAACCTTTGTGGATGGCCTCTCTAAAATGGAGGTAAAAAAGGTTGTTTCTGCTTAATGACATTTGAGTTATTCATCAGAACACCATGAAATCTCCAGGGGACTTACATGTACATGTACATGTAGTGTATATATTGTTATATGTTGTAACAGTGATTTTCCAATGAAAGTGTGCATAGTCTGCTTCTTAATCAAGGTTTAGATCCAGGAATTTGAAGTAGTGTCCTTATTTGAAAAGTGAGGTATAGCCTACAGGCCGGGGTCCTAGATGCTCTCCGGAGCATATTTCTGGCTATTTAAATGTCTTGTCAGATACCTGCAGATAATGAACAATTTACTTCTTCTTTTTTTCTCCAAATTTTCACCAGAAAACATATCTTACAAACATACATCTGGTTTTGCGGTGTGGGAGGAAAGCCAGAGTACCCGAAGGGAAACCCATGAGCACGGCCTGGGACCAGAAACTCAATCTCACATATGACCAAGTCGACGCCATGCGGAATCGAACCCGGGTCGCATTGGTGAGAGTCTGAGATGTTAACCACTGGACTAACCGTGCCCCTGGTATCGACCCTGCCTGGAGAACGAAAACTATCCCACCCCGTAGTGGCCAAGCTTCTGAACGGATAGATGTATAGTTGTCTCCCTTCCAATAAGTTCTGTCTAACGTGAGTTGACACACACACTCGTCCAGGTTTTCGGCTTTTAAACTTCGTAAAGAAAATGATTTGCTTTTGAAACTAGAGCCTTAGGCACTGAAACGGGGCTATTTAAATGTAAAATAGGCTGTTGGAATAATTCCACTAAATTAACTCTTTGATGTTCAGTTCCATGGCAAAGAGCCATACAATTTGTAGTCTCACATATTTCTCTCAATAAAGATCTATAGTGCATTAGTGTAATTGTACACATATATATATTTAAAAAAATAACTTGTGACTGATGGGACAGACATTTATTATGAAACCAACCTGATGAAATGATAAATAATGTCTTCTCTGCATGTTACCAATATTTGTAAAATATTTTTACTTTTTTCAGATTATAGAAAGCATATCCTTCAGCAGTAAATGACAAAAGATGAATATTGAGATACAATGTAAAATCCTCATGATTAGATGGACTGGGTCTATCCTTTCATGGCATCATATTATTTACATGTACCTTCACCTGCCACCCCTAGTTTGGAAGGTTATAAATTCTTACAATGGTTGAATGCAGACTTGTATATGCAGCTTACTGCTATCTAAACATGACTTGGACTTTGACCCTATCAGCTAAGTGAATCAAGCCATTGACCTAGGTCATGCATGTGTCATGCATGTCTCAATGTTCTGAATGTATTAGAGGGTCTGGTGGAGGGCATGATTGTGTGGTAGCCTTAAGTTAGATACCCTGTATACAATTTCTGCAAGAATGGAAGCCTAGAAAATTAGAATTTCTTGCCAACATGGCAAACATATGATAAGTCTGCCTTGAACTATTTTCTGCTGTATGTTAAGTGTTCTAATAAAGTTTTTATCAACCAGCAATTTATGACATCTTTTCAGGAAAACATTCTAAGTCAACCTCTGAATAGTATCCATTTTGTATTCATGCTCTAAAGCAGGAAATCTCTGTGAAAATGACATATGACCATATATAAGAATAGCAGAAAATATTTAACTTCACTAATATAGACCAGGTGAAACAAAATCTAGCCAAAATATTCGACCAAACTATCTGCAGTAGCTGAATAACTTGAGGACTTTTTTCTTCTGCTCTTCCTCTCAAAGCCTAAAGCAGTTAAATAAACAACCAGTCACCCTGGCAACCATACCAAATGTGCTCAAGTTTTTCCTGAAATACAGGACCATTAGTCCCTACGGGCCTACACAGCCCCGTAAAAAAATTATTCGATATTTTGCAAAAACATAACAGCCATTCCAAGCTGATGTACACATCTCAGTTTTTGAACAATCACCAGGTGTTGAAAACTATGACTTTTTTATATATGTCTGAGGATAATAAATGTGCATGAAATGTCCTAAGGATAGGCCACTTCAGTACTATCCCCATGGTCGGGGAAGTCACACCCTTCAGAATGCTCTCCAAGGCACCCACCGCAGTGGGTTTTTTTAGACTGGAATTTTCCGCAGTGTTTTTTTTTAGACTGGAATTTTCCATGTAAAATCTTATCAGGCCAGGCTGGAATGGGCAGTTAAAGCTACATGTAGCCCACTGGCAACAATTTTGCAGCAGTGTACATTTGGCTGAACTTCTGAGCTGTACAGTACACCCAAGAATTAAACTGGTCAAATTCGAGAAGGATAGCCGAAAGATGTCACAAATCGTTCGCGAACGATTCGCCAGTACCTTTCGCGAGAAAAAGTCATAATTGAACCGTTCACGAAAGGAATATGTAAGCGATGTTTGAGGGAATACATGTCGTAAAATGTTTATATTCTTGTCTGTCAACTATTTATTTTTCATTTGCTGGTGTGTTTTGTTTTGAATGGCATTAATTAGGTCCATATATTTAATTTTGTGAATGAATCGCAACTATAAAATCACGACGACGTAGGGCCTACCGGTTTTCCTCGTCAGTCCATGATGAAAGCTGTGATTCACGCATAATCGAGATCGTATGTACTGGTGCCTGGAGCTATATCGTCGTTTTCATCTGGTCAAAAAGTCACATAATCAGCCCCTTATTTGAGTTCATTGTGCTGTATGGCTTGTTTTTGAAACTGAAATCTTTCACATCCAAATGAACTTCGTAGTGCATGAAGCCCGATCTAAAACATGGCGTCAGCCAGCCGTTCATAAGAGGCGTGTCCAGTTGCTACGAAGAGGGGAAACAAGTCTGAGCAGACATTTTCAAAAATGTTATTGCCTTCAGTGACGGAAAAAAAATCTACTCAATTTTCAAATTCAATGCAACTCAGTGTTTACAGCGGGCCTGAATGTCTCCAAAAAGTCTTTTTTTTAAAGTTTCCATCTCATGAAGTATAAAAACTCATTTTTTCAAATTTTCATCACATGAAGAACGAGAGATCCTGAAGGATCTTGGCGCCAACCATCGTCCGATAATTGTAAGCTAATGACAAGAGGATATTTTTGTCCATTGTTACTAAGAACAAATGATTGATTTGTAATTTTGTTTGCAGAATTTCGAATCTGAGCAAAAAAGATTGAAAAAGGGACACTGGAAAACACCAAGATATGATCTTTTCAAGCGTTTCAAGATTCTAGAAACTGTACTTGATGTCGGTTGTTATAGTACAAGTGAAATGAACAAAATCTGAAATTGAATGTCCGGAGGATCCTTTGTCTTCATTTTGTAGTATTTTTTTTATGCATGTGTCATCATTGGCTACTGGAAGCGAAGACAAATCTCTTTGACACTTTGGCATGAGCTATGATTAAGATTTTATAATTAGAAACGAATGCTAATTCAGTTCTGTTTCCTGGGCTAGTTTGAGATATCTCTTTCAGCCCTCACAATTAGGAAAATTCTCCACGGCAAAAAAATTGCTGAGGAGAAATCAATTGGCCACGGCAAAAAAGGGCTTCACCACGGCATTTTTTTTTTTGCAGTAGATCTAGTTTTGACTACGATAATTAAATGACTTGCCCAGGATTTTTGCTGGAATTCACAGATTTTCCACTACAATTGGATGCATTCATTTTTGTCATATCAGAAGTTCATAAAATACAGATGAACTTCTGGTCATATGTACTGACCATTGAGCAAAAATTCAAGTTTTTTGTTTGGGGTAACATAACCTTGCTACAAACCATGCGTTGGTAGGTCAATTTTTAGTTTTATTATTTTAATTTTAGTTCTCAATTGAACTTTTTCATGATCACATACCTGGTGACATTATTGCTTCATGGGAGTAGAGACAGTACGAGATGTGCGAAACAGAGAAAATATTACCACTTGTGTGGATTTGAGTTTTCCTGGTTAACAGATATAACTTCAATATAAGATAGTTTCAGGAATACCCTATATTTCTTAGATGAATTAAAAAAAAAGGTAAAATAAAAAAAAACCTAAAGTTATAGGTGGGGGCCTGTAGGGTTAATCAAACAAACAATATTTTAAATTTTGCCTTGGCTTCTTTGCAAACAAGAATGAATAAAAACTCCGATTTTCCTAACTCCTTCTGGTAAAGTTTTTGTATTCCGCCTCCAGAATGTTCAGCACATCCAACGCCAGCTTAATATTATTGCCGCTTCTTGGTGTGCCGCGAACTTGCCCATATAGTCGGCCGGAGGCATTCCAGTTTTTTATTACCTCAGGTTCCAGCTATCCATTTATCCGATACGGCGATAGTGACAAAGCCACGTGGTCGTAACATGTTGGCCGATCTTGCACGCCTCAAAAAGTAAAGAAAATTTCAAGCACAGTTTCCACCATTGTCCGCCAGTTCAGGCTTTATGCACGACAACCTCAAATTTCACCATTTCGTCAGCATCGTCATGCTCTCGTACGATGGCAAAGCAAAACAAATTGTCACTGTCAAAACTTTTAAATACCGCTGTGCAGGAGAATGGTAATTGGAGGGGCTTACGTGGAGTACGGTAACCCCAAATGTCGGGCAAATTATATTCCGGGTAATGTATGAAAACATGGAGTATATAAGATATTTAGTGCCAGCTGTAAATAATTAATTTAAGATTACTACTCAGTTCACTATTTCAGGTTGCCGTGCCATTCATAATACAATAATACATAATCCTAACTGTACGTGAATTCCCCTTCATCGTAAACCCTCATCATTCCCTAGAGCACTCTCCTCATATGCGGTCGCCTGTGCTATTGCGACAACGAAGAAACGCCAGTGGAGAAATGCCCTGCATGCTGGAGAGTGACAGACATCCAATTGAAGATCTGTGCTTTCTAGATCGGGAATGATCGGCTGTCTGTGACTGTCAGTTCTTGGAAAAGTGCATTTTGCCGACCGATGTCTCCAAATTATGCAATCAAACAACCACAGCACCAGTAGCTGTCTCGTTTATTAAAACCAAATTTATTAGCAAGAAAAGCCAGTTCAACGAGACGTATTTTACCATCGACCGTATGTTGTTTACTGACAACAACAACAACAACATCACTTTACGACCCACGGCAAAAAAACTGCCGACGCGAAGTGATTTTACCCCAGCATTTACCACGGCAATTGCCATTTGCCGTGGCTAATTGCGAGGGCTGTCTTTTAAGATACCATGCTCGAAAATAGTAAGATGGTACAAAACTTAATACTGGAGGGATCCGGTCCGCGCAGTAATGTTGAAACTTCGAAAGTGTATTGCTGTGGCAGAGAGCGGCATTTTGTTTCAAATTGATGATTTGAATCAGTGTGATTAATAAAAAGTGGTTTAGGCATTTTTTTTTTTTTTTTAGTAATTTGAAATTCCCCCGACAGAATTTGAAATGAAAGTGTTAAATTTTCCTTGAATTGCATTTTATTGCAGAAAATGTATCCGTTTGGTTTTGATGTATTTTCAATCCTTGGTATCGTGTTGAAACGAAACGGTACAGATGTATCCGGAAAATGATGACGGCTGACTGCAGGCACATGTCTCTGTCGGACGTTGTAGCTGTCATCCCTCGTTGTCGCTTGGAAACTTTCACCCGATCGTACTCGCAAACCTAGCATTCACTAAAACTAGGGAAGCAAGGCACAAAAATTTTAGCTGTGCCGTATTCGATATGCACATGGCCTTTTCAACAACAACAACAACGACAACGTGAGTGAAGATTTTTCTTTTGTTTCGTAGAATCTATTTTCTGCCTATTTCGTTCCTGAAACTCAATTTTGTTGTAGGAAATTCTTGCTGGGTGAAATCGAGAGTAGTAGTCCTAAAACATAAGCAATTGTGACCCGCATAAGAAGATCTAACACTCCCGCGTTTGTTGCCATCTTGTCTTGTCAAATGCGGATCGCTTTACGTCAGTTACAATCGTGACCTATCTTTCGCGAAAGCTATGAAAGAAATATGAAATAATTGTAAGTTATTATCAACCTTTCGCACATGCTTTCGCGAACGTTTCGTGAATGATGCACCCAACGTTTCGCGAGCAGTGACCAGTTTAATTCTTGGGCGTACTGTACTCCACGTAAACATATTCAATGCACAAGCTCAGAAGTTTGCCTATTTCTATAAGCTTATTCATTTTTAATTCATTTGATTTTGTACCGGTGTCCATTTTACGGATGCTGTGAGACCCTAGATCTAAACCTGTTAATAGAGACAAAACTGGTCATCTATTATGCAAATTAGACAGATGACAATTTGTTTTTTTTAATATATGGATATATACATGTATGTTCAAGGTCGTCTACGGTGGATGTCTCTTAGTTGGATATATTCCTGACTTTATTGGGCAAAAATGACCTTTTTTACCTCCATTTTAGAGAGGTAGTTCTCTCTAACCTGATAAACTATGCTAATATTAAACCAGCAAATCATACACTTGTACATGCGGGTCATTGCACCATCAGGATGTCCATACATGCAAGTCATTGCACAGATATCCATTCAAAATTATCTGAAATTTCTACAATATTTATGAAAAATAGATACATGTACATGTACACCTCATCCTTCTCCTTGTCCATCAATAATCACCAAATGCTGAACGTGTCAATTTTTCCAATAGAATTATCTGAAATTTAATTATAAGCAAATCATATCCTACACGTACCTTCGAAGATATTTTGTGCCAACATGATTGAACCCTACAATTTGACCAACAAACAACATGAAGAATGTACCAGTCAGTGCATTGTTCACGCAAAAATAATGTTCACGCAAAAATAATTGATGCATAGATCTGTGATACGAATTTGGCAAGCTCGGGAATAATCCATCAATGATGGATGAACAGAGTGAGGGAGGGACAGATAGCACCGAGGACAATATCCAGGCCATTCAACCAAACTTTGCCGAGGGGTAAATATGATGTACATGTACATCTTACATGTACATGTATCATACAGGCAGATGGGAACAGGTTCTGTACTTTGTTAACATAAGCGATTGGATCTGCCATAAACTGTGTCAAGCTCGCAAAAAAAAAAAAAAAAGAAGTTTCAAGTCCATTTCATATAGGCCTACCAGAGTTAATTGAGACAAATGCACAGGAAATCGACACACACCTTATCCCCAAATACTGACACATATAGGCTACATGCATAAGGCTGCATTACAGTTGTAGGTATAATTGGATTCATTTATTCCTATGTGTAATTCCTTCCTAATGAGTCACAGTATAAATGTTGTCAGGCAGCATGAACAGAGAGGTGCACTGACCTAGTCCTCACTCACAAATTGTACTTGCCAAGTTATGTTCATTCCTCTGTTAAACACTAGTTGGTCATTCCAAGAGGAATCAGGACTGGCAGTTTCAGTATTTTCAATGTTACAGATATATTTGATCTCTGGCCGATTGTCTCATGTACATGTAGTTATCAATTACATGTAGCAATGCTCCAAATTTCAGGCAAGAAATATTTGTCAGTTACTTTCTATATAAAACTGTATAAAAATAGGGAGTTCAGCTCAGGGGCTAAATGACGTACGAATTTAATGAAAAACACAATTTCACTGTCATGCAACTTTGCGTGAATTTATGTGCTAAACATCCGTAAAATGAATTGTTTTTATCAGATTGTGTCCTACAATAAATATTCTTTAAACTCCTTGTTGTTTTTATTAACTCTTTCCCTCATATAAGCGGGTTTTGACGACTTGTGTAGATCCTCATGTAGCGTGTTTTGACGAGTGTTCGCCTAACTCATGAAGACGGATTTTGACGAGTCACTTGAGTTCCCATGTGGTCGATTATTCTTGCAATTTTTGGCGTTTACTTTGAGTAAAACCTAATTAAAACTATACGTTTTCAGAAAGCCAAAATTTCAATAAATCTGACTATATGGACTGTTGGTATGTTTTATGGTAAGGGTAAAATGAAATCGGGAGAGAAACAGAAATAATCGATGGAAAATGCGCGTTTTGACAACAAATTTATTTCGTGTGCTCCAAGACAAACGTGCGAAAAATAGTAAAATCTACTTCCAAATTCCTGAATATTTTACGTAACGCGGGCACAAACTACCGAAGTATCTAACCTTGATGACCAACTCGTCAAATCTGCCCATCTGAGTTTATTTTACATAATTTCCCGGGACCTGTTCATCTCCGTTATAAAATGTTAATGCGCCATTCCTTTTTGGCTTTTGCTGACGCTGCAGTGGCCATGGCGACCACGCGCAAACAAAGTGTTCTCCAATCACGCCGGGCGTGATGAAAAAGTTTGTCAGCCTTAGCCAATCAGTGATGCTGTTTTATTTTCACGTTCTAAATATAGGTTACCGTCTTCATTCTCCTTAAAGGAAGTATATGGGATTTTCCAGTTTTAGCTCGTTCAAAACCTGCCATCTCGTTATATCTCTGTAAAATCCCGAATCTACGAAGAATTAGCTTTAGAATGGTATACGACAACCTAGGTATGGCAGCGGAACAACAACAACAGAACGCTGCAAAACCCAGCTAAAATGCGACAATGTCTTCGCTTTTTTTCGTGATTTCCAACAGACGGAAAGCAAATACAACACATTTTCTCACAAGATTACTTATTTTTAGAATAAATGTTGCTGATATTGGTATAAAACGTGGACAAATTACGTAGAATGGGTATGTGGAAGACCATTGGTAAATATTTCTCCACATGACATGGGACATAAAACGGGATATTTTACATCGCCGGAGAAGTATGAAAATTGAAATGTGTCCATGAGTTGAAGACCTACGCCATTACAAATCTATTATGGGTAAGGTAGAGAAAGTTCCCCACAAGTCTAAGAGGGAAAGCGTTAATTTCTCTTTGCTATTTCATCGTACATGTTAAACATTTTACGTACGAATTCGGTCAGAGACTGTACCAGCGGAAAACGGAGGTCGCCATATTTATCAAAACAGTCGAAACTCCGACGTTCGTCATCAGTGAGCCAATGGAAAAATGTCTTTCAAACGAACATGGTTTTAAAACGAGAATCTCGTAGATTGTCGTGATATGTGAGGTTTCAAAAATATCCCACGGGAAGGACTCACCAGGTCATTTTTCTTCGTTGGTGGCCGGCCGACGGACGACCATGGAGGCCGCAGCTAGTTTTAGACTTGATTTAACGCACTTTGGCGCTTCTGAGAACTTTGAGGGATAGCATATCTCGCAATAAAACCGACTCATAAAAGCTAAAAAAAAAATTCAAATCGGCGTTCAATGAAATTTCCCCCACATTGCTTTGAAAATAATTCGCTGATGATATTTGTCAACTATACCCACCCATCCAAGTGAAAAGTTACAGTGTGAACACAACTTAAGACCATTGTAAATATTCAACGAATAAGGGTATAGTGTTCTGGCATACTGCGTAGATACTTTTATGCCTGGAGACTGCAGTGTCCGGTGCTCAGTAAAGGTTATTTGTCGGCGAAATAGGCGAAGAGCTTTATAAACACAAACTATTGATGGACATTGTGCTGTTCATTGATTAGACAGAACGAACTTCATGGAGAAGTTGAGACACGATCGCATATTCCAGTGTTTCAAATGTAAACACGGTCAATACTTGGAGCTTGTGTAGATGTGATCGGGGGGACTGGGGTACTCTCCCGGAAAATTTTGGAATTTCAGACGGTTTTCTTCACATATCTGACCCATTTCAAGGCACGTCAGTTATAAAATTATTGGGGGGGCCAAAGTGGTCCTTGGCCCCCTCTACTTTCATATTGGGGGGCCGGGCCCCCGCTGGCCCCCCCCCCCCCCCCGACTCCGCCGCGCCTGTGCCAATATGTAACCGAATGTGTATTTCTCTGGTTGTTTTGAATTCACATGTTCATATCTATGTTTGTTCCGACAAAGATGTATCCCATGTCATTTCAGTCTTCAATTTCAAGGGATTTGTCCTCTATAGCTCTTTAACAACATAAACAATCTCGTCGCTTTCAACAATCTTTCAGTCAAATGACAACATTTCGGTCTGATTATTTTTTCACACCTAAGACCTCGCAGGTAGGATCTGATTATTTTCAACACCCAGGATGTCATGGGTGCCCAAGTTAGTCACCCCTGACTATGACAACCTGTCTGAGGATCTGGGGTCCTTAAATTCTTACCATGACCTGGGGTGAACAAGACGACATCAATCATCACAAGCCCCTAGGGCCATGTTATTTGTGATTATGTTCGGAGGTTCCTGTCTGTTTGCATTTCAAATTAACTCTTCTAAATACATGTGTTATCCCATAGCTAACTTCAGCTCTCTTGCTCTGAGGGTCGGTCACTAGAATCCCCATGCCAAGGTATCAACTGAAAACTTCAAGTACATGTATGTCAAGAAGCAAAATAAACTCAACAAAATCTCTGGCACAAAGTCGGACAGTTTAACAAACCGAAGCTGCTTAATATACAATACTAGTACATGTACATACATGTATGGATGATACTGATCATTGATCATAATTCAATGTACCAGGGATTCATAGAAGTCCAAATTTTACGAACCGAAATCCAGAAAATTGAGGTTTTTTACAGTCAAATTGAATTAAAATAAAATTTATCGGCATTTTTTCCCCCTAAAGTTGAGTATATAAATTTTTTACAAACCAGGGTCATTTTTCCACCCGAATTTGAGTATATAATTTTTTTTACAAACCAGACTAAGTGTTATCTTCTATGAACCATGTCTACTGTTACCAAATGATGTATTTTTAACCTTTCGTGTAATTAAATTCATTTTGTGTTATTGATTGCGTTTACTCATTTCCATCATTTTGTTGTCCGAAAGAAACGATGAAAAACAAAATCATACTGGTTTATAAACGGTACACGATGACTGTATTGGATTTCACAAATAATAGGACTCTTGATGATGATATTGTTTTCCTAGAAGCAGGCTCTCATTTGCAAATTGTCCAGTAATGAGTGAGTGAGTGAGTCCATCCGAATCCTTTCATTCGCAAAATAAGGAGAACCGTTGATATTAAAACCTTGAGTTTTGGCATGAAGGTGCATTAGGGGACTGTTACCAGCAAGTTCTGAAGCTGACCTACTTTTGATGAAAATATCTGGTGATTTTTGATGAAATCACTGGTGATTCTGACTTGGGCAGTGCCCATCTTAATATAGGCAGGATTTCAAACTTGTTCCCAAGAGTTCAGTTCGCGTCAGAGTCCTAATGCCCGCACTACTTTGTAGGTCCTGTGACGTTAGTCACACTTCCATGTGATAGAATACTGTTAACAAAAAAAGAGGGAAAAAAATAACAACCAAACACTTCAAAAACGCTTGCATGCGACCGGCTATGTCGCCGCAGGAAGAGTTCACTCCCTTGTCATGTGCTCGAAACGCACGCTGTACGTTCGTGTCAACTTACGTTTGAGCACACAAAAGTGAAAATGATACAGTATTACTATTTTCTCAAGACAAACCACACAGAATACACAAAGAAACACTTACTATTGGCATTCGACGAAGACAACGTGTGTTTATTATCATTTGTATCTCCCTCCGTTCGAAAAAACGAAATGGAACCAAACAAAAATGGCGAATCGATCGTACAGTGAAAAAATACGGTTCGTAAGTATTCGGGATTCTTCCACGGAAATATACGATGTAACTAAAGCTACCTCGGATGAACCAGTCTCGGATGAATATATCCCGTTAACAGACTAAGTCGTCCGAGGTCAATTCAGAGCAGCGGACAGAGTTTACATTTGACGTTGTTGTTGTTGCCGACAGATTCACATTTGCTACCGTGACCATGGTGCTCATTTGAGTTTTACCAGGTGATTTCCAGACAATCGTGTATTGAAATTTCGAATTTACGAAGCTTGAAAATTCAGTTTCCGGAGCTTGAAAATTCAGTTTCCAACACACAAATTTGAGTATAAATATTTTGGTGAAAAATAATGATTTTTTACTAAAAAAAAAAAGAGTTTTGAACTGAAAAATTGAGTTTTTAAACTCAATCTACGAACCGAAATTCGGTACGTAGAACTGACGTGAATGAATCCCTGTGTACCGTACTGAATTCATAGCTCACTTGTACATGTACTCTGAATTCATTGGTTCAACCTGACATACATGTCATAGTTAGGAGAAATCAGCTGCACAGACAGGTTTGCTCTGACATGTATCTTCAAACATCTACTAGTCTCGGAGTTACAGAAGCGGAGGAGATGAATAGACGAGGCCAATACAAAATGATCAGCACCAATATAAAGGATAATATATGTATTCATGGTTTACTAACCAGGGACACACAATGACAGTGTGCAGGCACCTTATAGAAGTACGGAAGTCAATCTGGCCACCATAGCAACAGCTTATTACACATGTATGAACATGTAGTGCTGATTAGTGGGCTAGAGATGCGAGGAGAGCTGGCGACCAATACTGCATACATTCTAGGTCTGGGCAAGCAGGCAGGCCTCGGACAGATCAATACCAGGACTGTACATGATCAGTCAGAGCCTGCCTCACCTAACACTGTAACACTGCCCAGCAACTCAACATCACTCACCCTACTACATGTACACATGTACCATACAGTCTCAAGAGGCATCATCACACTGCAGCCAATATTATTGGTATTTCAATGATACAGTCCGGAGATGTATATGTTGCAGGTGATTTAATAATAACGCAATATTTCAGCACAAAGTAGGGAACAATACAGCATACATATAAAATAAAATTCCCCAAAAGTTATTTGCAAACCATGACACATGCATGAACCCATGAGGACCCAACTGTCATACATAGCTGTTATTGACAACAACATGCAATGACAAAATCCCATATTTGTGCAAAACTGGTTACCCAGGAGATAATAATTTCTCAAATTTCTATTGTCACATGTAGCATATAGATTGTGGAAGCTAGTTTTGGTCCAGTTATCAAAGTGGCTGGAATGCATGATGAGGGTTAGACTGGGAGGTATATCAAGATGACATAGTGTCCTAATGTGAATAGAACACTGGGAGGTATATCAAGATGACAGTGTCCTAATGTGAATAGAACTACATGAGCTCAAGATGTTCAATTATCATCTTTGCCACCATACATGTATAGAAGATTTTGTCACCAAGCTAATGTATGATGGACTATGGAATACTAGAGATTAAACCAGATGCTGTAATCATACATGTATAGAAGATTTTGTCACCAAGGTAATGTATGATGGACTATGGAATACTAGAGATTAAACCAGATGCTATAATCATACATGTATAGAAGATTTTGTCACCAAGCTAATGTATGATGGACTATGGAATACTAGAGATTAAACCAGATGCTGTAATCCAGGGGTTTTTCTTGACAGTTTTTCATCGGGGTAACCCCGATGAAAAACAAATAAGAATTGAGTTTTGACGTTTTTTTGGAAATTGAGTTTTCCATGAAAAAAATTGAGTATTTTATTTTTCGGACAAAAAATTGAGTTTCCTTCGATAAAATTGAGTTTCTGTCACGAAATGCAAAGATAATACAGCTCGCGAGAAGAAAGAAAAGACTGCACTCACGTGGCGGAAGAGCGATGTGTGCGTTGTTGTTGTTATACGCACCGCAAACGTTTTGTTCTATGTTTTGATGACGTAATGCGCTAACTAACCCTCGGAAACCTTTGCTAGATTATTTTTTTTGAGCCTCGAATACTTTCTGTAATGGTTCCCGACTGGCGCCAAATGACTCAAATGTATTCTCCTTCGCTCGGCTGTTGGTGCAAAGCCACCTACGTTAAACCCAACAGGCGAAAACAGCCTATATGAAGGAATTGAATCCGGCTAACACGTGGTCCTCACAGCGAATAACACGAGGGTGAAAATAAAACCTGGGACATTTGGATATCAATTCGCAGATGAATTTGATTCGGATTCGTTCATAATTAGATTGATAAACAATTTTCCCTAAGACAGCACATCGGGCAAAGTAGAATCAAGCGGTAAGGAAATTTGTGAAAATAAAAATGGATCGTTCAGAGACATTGCCTGCATGAGCTGTCATGAAGAACAACAACGCGGTCTACCCATTTGCGTTGAGAAGACGCATTTCTTCAGAAGTCAGTTTATTTGAGGTCAAGATTTTAACTTTAACGGCACTGCACTTCTTGTTTATGTCTGCGACTCTTGAATTTTGTTGGTAATTTTTATCTTTCACTGTAAAAACCATCATGGTATGAAATGAAAATATGTGGGACAAAAATATCAGGAATTTCCTTATTTTTTTAATGTTGCTGCGTACCGGTATCTGATATAAATCCATGCCAAGCTGTTATGCCTGGTCTTTATACAAAGGTTCATTAATAATTGTTTTACTGCTTGCCAGGAAATGAGGCAGGTGGCCAGATTTTATTTTTTATTTTTTTTTTTTTTGCAATGCAGACAATCCCAATTGTTTTGTTTTTTTGCAATACAAAGAAATAAGATTCAGACTATATATACTTACCACTTAGCAAAAAATGTTTAGGTTGAATACTGCTCATCAATGGAGATAACCAATCACTCGCCTGAACTAATTTAAGGGTGTGCTATTTTAGGTGTGCTAACCACCCTCCTAAGAATATATAAATAAAGTGATTTCAATCAATTTCCCATTGAGAAGTTTACATCTAGTTGCACAGTGACCAGCACTGATGGAAGTGGCAACTGGTCAAGAAATGCTGGGTGCGAGAAATTTGGATTCTCACAAACTGTGCCACTGGGAATACAAAGTCCGCAAATTTGGATTCTCTGGATTCTCGCAAACTAAGCCATTGAGAATCCAACTGGATTCTCGCAAAATTTTGCGAAATTCTACCCCTGTGCGGTGTATGTGGGGAACCCTCGCCTGTATTTCTTTATGAGGGGAAACTGGGGTTGGCAATTTCCGACTCCAGGTACCAGGATGTGGTGTGGTCATGTGGTGTTTACCTTATCGACGACAGTTCCCGCCATGAATACCACAGACAGAAGAACTCGTCTGAGACTGATGGAGGTGCTGCGGTTGCGAACATATCGTTCCAGAGTTGATGTGAATATACAGGTGAAATGTCAAGGATTGGGATTTAAAATGCTGAAAAACTGAACTTAGAAAAATAAAGAACTGAATAAAGATCTATGCATGGAGACATTCATACAGTTGACTCCTCGTCGATGATCAATAATAAACTCCAGTAAATGGAGAGAGTCAGACGCAGGCATTTGCACGTCGCTGAAAGTGAAAGTAGGCGGGATGATATATGTAGAGCTGCCAAATGTCAAGAAATGTAAAATGTCTCCATGAATAGATTTTGTAATGTGTAAATTCCATTAGTCCCACCAAACCCCGGGAGTGGTTCGCTTGACACCTGCATTAAGCTCGGACTAAAACTACTGAATGATCGATTCTTCCTATTTCTAAGATGAAAAGGCACTAAGAATTGAGTTTTCGCACTTCATTCGATGAAAATTGGGAAAAATTGAGTTTTCATACTTCATTCGATGAAAATCGGGAAAAATTGAGTTTTAGGCATTATTTAGCGCGCCAAAGGCGCGCGAAAAAAATTGAGTTTTATTGAATTCAGAAATTGAGTAGATGAACATTTTTTGTCAAGAATAACCCCTGGTAATCATACATGTATAGAAGATTTTGTCACCAAGGTAATGTATGATGGACTATGGAATACTAGATTAAACCAGATGCTGTAATCATACATGTATAGAAGATTTTGTCACCAAGCTAATGTATGATGGACTATGGAATACTAGAGATTAAACCAGATGCTGTAATCATACATGTATAGAAGATTTTGTCACCAAGCTAATGTATGATGGACTATGGAATACTAGAGATTAAACCAGATGCTGTAATCATACATGTATAGAAGATTTTGTCACCAAGCTAATGTATGATGGACTATGGAATACTAGAGATTAAACCAGATGCTGTAATCATACATGTATAGAAGATTTTGTCACCAAGGTAATGTATGATGGACTATGGAATACTAGATATTAAACCAGATGCTGTAATCATACATGTATAGAAGATTTTGTCACCAAGCTAATGTATGATGGACTATGGAATACTAGAGATTAAACCAGATGCTGTAATCATACATGTATAGAAGATTTTGTCACCAAGGTAATGTATGATGGACTATGGAATACTAGAGATTAAACCAGATGCTGTAATTGGTCACATTCACATTATCAGTAATTTCCTAAAACATATAAACCCAATGTAACAACTTGAAAATCCAATAAGGTCATCTAGAGGGAGTCCACAGGCAGAACCTGGATTCAACCGGACAGAGTAACCATCATGTTAATTTATCAATTACATTCAAGGCTCGAATTAGGGTAAAAAAAATTACATGCACAGTGTACACCTAAATTTCTCATGTACATGCATAGCAATTTGCCTACATGCACGAAAAAAACAAACATTTTTTTGTTTTTTTTTTAAATTCTTCGTATGTTTGTCCTGAAATTTGTAAACTTTTACGAGTTTGTGCTCTCCTAATGCCAGGTATCAGCACTTATATACAGGGTCTCACAGCGTTCTTCAAAAGAACTATTCTAAAAAATCAAAAACTTCAAAACTTTGAAAAAATCAATCGTGTTTTGCCACCAAGTCAAATATTCTGATGAATCTGACTTTGTGTTGAGATCACTCTTGAGGAGGTCATATGTACTAAACACCATCTAAACACCACAATTTTTTAAATCGACAAATTTACAGAAAATCAAATTATATTGGCCTCAGCAAATTTCTCTGTTGTTGTTGCGGGATTCGTGTGTGTTTCTGCAACATCGTCGGGACTCCTCTACAGATTCAACTGCAGCCCGACTCTCACTTCCCACTTTTTCAGCAGGGTCAGTGTTTATTTGACAACAGGCTGCAGCCCCACGGCTTCTACAGAGGCAATTGGGTTAATGTTTACACTTGTTTCGTTCGGTTCGGTTTCATTTCGGTTATTAAAATATGACCGCAACAATTTTAAATCGGAATGAAATTTGAACGAATTATGACCGGATTATGAACGGAGTTTGACCGAAACGAAATAACCGAAACGAAATGAATGGAATGGAGTGAGCGAAGTTTGGACTGGCGCTGCGGCAGAAGCAATCGGCCGTACATGTTTGCCTGTGAATAAAGTTGGATGACTGACAGAATGACTCAGATGATGTTTACAAAATGTATTGATTGTAATTTGTATAGATAGATAAAGAAATGTGAAGCATGTCTTTCTTTACTCTACTCTCGCGGTGAAAAGCCCCACGTGGTCCGACTCGGGAAAGAAATGACCTCTGAAAAATTGTTCTTCGCCTACCGGTACTCTGAACTGCTTGGCCTAGAACAAAAACACGTACTTATTTCCCTGGCTGGAATCAGTGAGGCTTATAACACGTTTAATTGTCATCTAAACAAGGAAATAAGAGTCCCCCCTGCAGTTTCTGGAAATAGAAATTGGAATCGACATCTTCAACTGTAAGAACTTTGATGCTGCAGAGCTAATCCCCTGAAAACAGCCGCACCACGCAGGACTTTGGTAGTCCTACCCGTGCGGTAATTTTGAAGTGTGATCACCTACTCTTCACTCCCATAGTCTACCGAATTTGTGATTACAGATGAATTGATTTTCAAAATACTATAATAACAACTACATGACTTGTTGTCCCAAGATTCTGTGTTGTAATCTGTTATGGTAGGCGTCTTTTGTTTGTAACCTTGGCTGTACAATACAATAATAGTAACACTTTAAATTAAGCCTCAAATTAACAAAAAATGAATCCCGTTTTGCGAGACACGAGAAAATACAAAATACCACATATCTTGAAATGAAATCTTTAGTACTTCTATTTATATCTCCCTCTGCTCTCTCATTGTTATCTATTATTTAATTATTTATTTTAATATCTAGCGCTGCAAAATATCTTAAATGAACGAAGAAATGTACCGTGAAATTTAAAAAAACATTGAGTTGATGTGCCGCGAAATCCGAATGGGAAGCGGACTACAATTTCAATCAATCAGAAATTGAAATGGCAAGGCTCGAATTAGGGTAAAAAAATTACATGCACAGTGTGCACCTAAATTTCTCATGCACATGCACAGCAATTTGCCTACATGCACACAAATTTTTTTTTTTAAATCCTACTTCATAAATTTGTCCCGAAATCTGTAAACTTTTACGAGTTTGGGCTCTCCTAATGCCAGGTATCAGCACTTATATACAGGATCTTACAGCGTCCTTCAAAAGAACTATTCCAAAAAATCAAAAACATCAATATTTGGAAAATATCAAATGTGTTTTGCCACAAAGTCAAATATTCTGATGAATTTGACTTTGTGTTGAGATCACTCTTGAGAAGGTCATATGTACTAAACACCATCTAAAAACCATAACCATTTCTTGCTATTTTTTTGTTAATTTTTCAAATCGACAAATTTACAGAAAATCAAATTATATTGGCCTCAACAAATTTCTCTGTTGTTGTTGTTGTTGCGAGATTCGTGTGTGTTTCTGCAACATCGTCGGGACTCCTCTACAGATTTAATTGCAGCCCGACTCTCACTTCCCACTTTCCCAGCAGGGTCAGTGTTTATTTGACAACAGGCTGCAGAAAAAAGCTTGAATATTGCTGTGTTCAGATCGTTTTGAACAGTTTGCAAATGTCACACAGGACGTGAAGCAGACTAAGAAATAGTGTGGAGCATCTGATGTGGAGATTCCCGGGATAAAACTACCCACGGGGGTAATTCAACGCACAGCTTGGACATTGTCTAACAAATTTTTCAAGACAATTGGCAGTCTGCCATAAGCTATATTCGTTGTGATCGACGGTCCATTTTTCAACACTTTGCTTGCAAATGCAGCTACATGCACGCTGTGCACCTGCCGCTCAAAATTTACGTGCACCGTGGAAAAAATACATGCATTTGTGCATGTGTGCACTGCTAATTTCGAGCCTTGAATGGAATCGGGTGGTTCTAACAAAAGGAAAAAATTAATATTATCCTGGATGGTATAGAAAAGATTCGTTCTCATCGAGGCATATAAGGTACATTCAAAAAGATGTTTTCATCCTCAATACAATTGTGTTGCGGAAACCTGTCGCTTATGTACGGGAGATATAACGGAGAAAAGTACCGGTAATGAAAAACTTATTAGCCCATTCTTCCTAAATATTTACATAATACAAAAAAATTGTCTAATGTGATAACAAACGAGAAGGATGCAAGATAATTTTACCAATAGCACAGAAGAATATACATGTATGAGATAAATATTCTGATAAAAAAATATTATTAAACAATTTTGAATAACTTTTTCTTTTCTCATATCGCCCAAACTTATCTACAGTTTTACAGTCGCCTTCATAACAGATCATATTGTGGAACGCAAATAGAATACAGATCTAGAGTGAATGGAAGAAATTCTTGCATGAAGCATTCACTTTTTGCACGAGAAAGCCGGAATGTTAAATTGAAGACCGACATGACCGAAGAGTTCCCTTCTGTTGACCTTGTTGTTTTGGCTGCACGCGGACCTCGGAGAAAGCACTCGTGACGATGTCGCGAAGACTTCATTCCAATTTAGAGCATATAAAATTATGTTTTTAGATCTAATATAAAGTTGATTGTAATAGAAAGAAGAAACATATATCTCTGTGAATCTGTGGATAATGAAGATCGATCTTCGTTATTTTCTTTAAGTTGGAAATCCGTGACAATTTGCCATTTTCAACAACTGTTCTCCGTGAATGTGACTGACGATATGACAAAATAATTTATTACACCCGAGATAAAAATACCCACGGGGGTAATTCAACGCACAGCTTGGGACGTTTTCTAACAAATTTTTGAAGACAATTGGCAGTGTGCCATAAGCTATAGTCGTCGCGATCGATGGTTCATTTTTCAACACTTTGTTTGCAAATGCAGCTACATGCACGCTGTCCACCTGCCGATCAAAATTTACGTGCACTGTGGAAAAAAATACATGCATTTGTTCATGTGTGCACTGCTAATTTCGAGCCTTGACATTTATGTCTTCGAATACTCCCATACCTGTACAGACCTGTGGTCACATTCTCCAACTACCAAAAGGTCTCACAGGGGTCATTAAGTGCACAATGAGGGCTCACTTTTATTGCACGGTGCTTCCATATGTAAAGTTAAAGTTTTTCTTTATTAAGTATTTTGTTATTTATGGCTTACAGGAAAAATGAGAGGAAAGTTTCAGAGACTTCGATCTTCGTGTGTGGACTTCTTGAAGTTTTCAATATGATTCATAATGGAGAAACTGTGGAATTGCAGAACATTTTGTTTGACAAGCCCGACAGTTTACTTGCACTTAGCTACAGTATGTAGGCAAGATGATTTAAACTAGAGCCTATAGCAGGGTTCGTACACCTTAGGATGTCTGAAATTCCATGACTTTTCCATGACTTTCCATGACCAACTTCAGGAAATTCGATGACCTTTTCGGGCACACTTTCCCAGAAATGTGAAGATTTTTTACACTGAAATTCTTCATTGGTGGTGGATATCCTGCGAAGTCAATGCCATTATTTGTCTGCATGCCCTAATTTTAATATGCAAATGCCATACATAATTGAATCAAAAATGTCCCACAATAACAAACAACGGTGATGAAACTCGCAACTTTAAAAATTGGCTACTTTCAAATTATTTGTCACGCTAATTCCAGAAAAAACGCTTGTGTTCGAATTATATGTGACGCTTATTTTCATGGAAGATCCAAAATGGCGGACCGCTTCACCCTGATCACTGTGATCTATTGATAACCGTGTATTATGTTTGATATCTCTATCATAGTTCATTTAAAAGACTCGGGGCCATCCTTAAAAATATGTCAGTTGCGCGTAACCCGCCCTCTTCATCGACAAGCTACCAACCCCAAAGTTTTTATCAGCCATCTGTCGCGTAAATGTTTTTCTTTTTCTTCAACTTCAAACAGTCCCTGTGTAGTTGTTGATGTTATTATAATTAAATTGCGTAGGTCGTGAATTTGTCCGCCAGAGTTGCAAGTTTCAAGAATGAAATACAAAGAAAATAGAGTCTACGAAACGAAAGAAAAATCTGCCTTCACGTTGTTGTTGTTGAAAAGCGATATGCATGTTTAAAACTTTTGTGCCTTACTTCCCTATTTTGAAAGTGAACTCTTCCAATTCAATTCGTCGGGAAGCCTTGTGGGGTTACAACACCGGGTCAGTGGAAGTTTCCATTACCGCAATAGGGACGATAGCCCGACAGTATTGCGACACGTGCCTGCAGTCAGTCGACCATATTTCCGGGCTAAATCTCTACCGTGGTGCCGACGTTTGGTTCATTATCCATCAAACACGAAGTAAAGATGAAATGTCCAGGGATGTAAAGGATTGAAAATACATACAAACTAAACGTCTAAATTTCGCATGTACAAGCCAAGTCCTGCAATGATGATCGGGTTGTATAGTACATTGACTTGTCTACAACGTCACTCGTTATGTGTCAGTCACCCAGCGATGAGATCAGGGTGCATATTTTATGTTCGTCCGCTTCATAAAGTTGATTCCTCGTTGATTATAAACTGGATTAACATGTTGTTGGAAACACTGACGTCTGTCATTTTATTACATGGAAATGTCTCTCTGGATTGGTGAGTGAATAAAACACCAGCATCAATGTCTGTTGACATCTCCCCATAGCACAAATGAAATACTCAACTACTCCCTTTTTGCAGTCAAAATGTATGAGACACATCATACAGATCTAAAGAAATCAAATAATGGCTCCCTCCACATAGGAGTTGTGCATAAACTAACTATTACGCCGAAGCCCTGACAGGGACAAGCAGAGGGAAACATTTATATCTTTGTCCTTCCAAATCATCTGTTTATTGAAGAAAATGAGACATCGAAAATATCGCCAACCACCCGTCGTACAGCTCATTCTCTAGCCAGATATCGTTGAACCGGCACTTTCCCGGCATAGCCTAAAGCTTTGTTAGTTTAGCCTGGTTTTTTTTTTCACTTGCACGCTTCGATGAATAAACAAAATGGCGACCGTTTCACTACAGAAGACGTCAAGAGTTATCGTTCTTGAATACGGTAATTTCGGGAACCTCGAAATAATCGTCAATGATCCACGTGGCAAAAGGTTTCCGATATTCTGCCGCGGTTTTCGTATAACGTAAACACCGTATGAAATTACCAAAGAATTCTAGATTTACCCCAAGTTCTTTTCGACCACGATTTTCGTTTGACAAGTTTAGAAATTGAAATTCAAACAAATACATGATGGACATTATATTGAGAGCAAGAAATACAAAATTTCATGACTTTCCCTGACCCAAGCTTAATATTCTTTATTTCCCTGACTTTCCAGGACCTGGAATAGGCAACATTTTTTTACATGATATTCCAGAAATTCCATGACCCGTACGAACTCTGCTATAGGCTTTTTTATATATCGATGTCTGTGAATCATAGAAATGATTGATATTGATTGGTATTTGTCATGCCTGTGATCATCAGCATACATCTGAACTTCACCACGGTATTTGGGCAAAACCTAAATGGTCAAGTATTGTCAAATGTCAAATACAAGAAAATATTAATTTTCCTTCAAACAGATTCCTTTCAGGTGGGAACATTTTTCATGAATGAAGAAAAATGTCAAGAACGAAAGTAAACCTTTGTTCTCGAGTTAATGAACAGATATAAAGTTCATAAATGTAAATGCATGCTTTCTATTTCTCAACTGTTTAACTGAATGTAGCTGTTTCAGACATGTATCAAACAGGGGAGACAACTCCATGGGATAAATGCCATATACATGCAGGGGAGACAACTCTGAATAGTCCAACCTCATAGTATAGTCAGAACTAGATTCAGTTTGGGGGTACTGTGACCTTGCCCTTTGAGTGTGTGAGTGAGTGAATAGAATTTAACGTCGCTTTCAACAATATTTCAGCTTTATTGCAATGAACCCACCCAGCCAAGTTGCGTTCCTGCTACTTCAAAGAAGAAATCTTTGAAGCAGCATGGGACCAGACACCCTCCATCCACTCTAAAAAACACCGAGGACAGCACACAAGACACTTGACCTTTGACCGCAAATGAATAGGTTTCCTCTTTGCCCTGCCGGTATATCCAAAGTTTGGTACCAATCCATACCTTGAAACTGCAGATATCGCACGGACAACAAATGTTAATGGATTATTGGATGGATAGACGGATAGTTGGACAGAACTCATAATCGTATACATAAGGCCTTGTCTTCGATTAGCATATAAAAATGTGACTCAAACAGTTCCGGATTTTGGGGACAGTGACATCTATTGGCAAATCGTTGATAAGCATTCTCGTGTTTTTGAACATTTTGGAAATCCTTTAAAAAAATTTTTTTTAAAGTTTCGGGTCACTACCACTTCTCTTCGGTCAGGTTACCGCGAACAAAGTATATTTGAATTTTGGCCTTATCGTCGAATTTATGATAAACAAGAGCCCAAGGGGCTTCAATATACGCCCGTATATCTGGAATTACATTGGTCTGAAATGAGCTGAACTCTTGGTAACTAGTTGACCTTGAAGCAAGAGTCGAGAGCTCAAATATCCCACACTGAAATCGACAATAGTCAAACACAAGAAAATAATAGTTTTCCTGCAAATGGATTCCTTTCAGGCGAGATAATTTTTCAAGAAAGAAGAAGAAAGTGATGAAGTAAACCTTTGTTCTTGAGTTAATAAACAGGTATGGAGTTCATAAAGGACCCATCTCCCCGTTAAATTATGTATGATTTTTATTTCACAACAGTTTAACTAAATGTAGCTGTTTCAAACATGGGAGACAATTCCACAGGACAAATGCCATATACATGTAGGGGAGAAAACTCTGAATATTCCAACCTAACACATATAGTCAGCTAAACTTGATTCAGTTTTGGGGAACTGTGATCTTGATCTTTGACAAATTGATCTCAAAATGTATGGCTCCTTTTTGCCAAGCGAGTAAGGTATAGTACTCAAAGTTTGGTACCAATCCATACCTTGAAACTAGAGATATCGCATGGACAACAAATGTTAATGGATGAATAGACAGAACGCAACATCGCATTAAACGACCTCATCTTCGACAGGCATATGAAAATGTGACTTAATGATTTCTTGATTTTGGGGTCACAGTGGCCTTGACCCACATTTACACATGTCCCTACTGATGTATCTACTGGCAGAAAAAAAAGTTATTTTTAATGATTTCCTGATTTTGGGGTCACAGTGACCTTGACCTTTGACCTTGACCTAAATTTTGATACACGACATCAGCTTCCCTCAATGTATCAATGGAAAACAAAAATCATGATTTTTATGAATTTCATGATTTTGGGGTCACAGTGACCTTGACGTTCGGCCTTGACCTACATTTTGGTATGCGACACATCATGTCTCCCTAATGTATCTACTGACACAAAAAAAGTAATTTTTAAAGATTTCTTGATTCTGGAGTCACTGTGACCTTGACCTAAATTTTGGTCTTCCTGTAATTTCTCAATGGACACAAAAAATCATGATTTTTAACAATTTCACGATTTTGGGGTCAGTGACCTTACCCTTTGACCTACATGTTGGTATGTGACACATCATGTCCCCCTAATGTATCTACTGAAACAAAAAAAAGTTATATTTAATAATATCCCGATTTTGGGGTCACAGTGACCTTTGACCTTGACCTAATTTTTGGTATGCGACACTTCATTTCCCCCTATTGAATCCACTCACAAAAAATTAGTAATTTTTAATGATTTCCTGATTTTTAGGTCACACTGACCTTTGACCTTGATTCTGGGTCACAGTGCCCTTGACTATTGACCTGGATCTAAATTTTGTTACATGACAAAACAACTCCCTGTAATTTCTCAATGGACTCAAAAAATCATGATTTTTAACAATTTCATAATTTTGAGGTCACAGTGACCTTGATCTTTGACCTTGACCTACATTTTGGTAGGTGACACGATGTGTCACCCTAATGTATCTACCGACACAAAAAATGTTTTTTTTAATAATTTCCTGATTTTGGGGTCAGTGACCTTTGACCTTGACCTATGTTTTGGTATGCGACACTTCATTTCCCCCTATTGAATCCACTCACAAAAAAATTATAAATCTTAAATGATTTCCTGATTTTTCAGTCACAATGACCTTTGACCTCTGACCTCGACCTACATTTGGTATGCAACACATCGTTCCCCCTAGGGCATCCACTCACCAAAAATTAGAACTGTAGATAGAAAACTATCATTGATTTTCTGATTTTTAGGCAACAGTGACCTTTGACCTCTGACCTCGACCTCAATTTCGGTGCGCAACACATCGTCCCTACCTAGTTTATCCACTCACAAAAAATTGCAACTGTGGATAGAGAACGTTCACAGATATAGACCGGACACAAACACTTCAGTGTTTTTCTGTTTTTCAGGCCAGTGACCTTTGACCTCTGACCTCGACCTTCATTTTGGTACGCGACACATCGTCTCCCCGTAGGGTATCCACTCACCAAAAATTGGAACTGTAGATAGAAAACTGTTCAAGATATAGACCGGACATGAGGGACGGACAGACGGACACACGGACGGACGGACGGACAGTAACCGCCATCACATAATACGTCCGCCTTTTTGGCGGGCGTATAATAAAAGAGATGATTACAATTTCGACATCGTAAACTATCCCTTTCTGGATAGTAATAATATTCCAGTGGGACCTGCATATGGCGTATACATATCTCGCCTAGTAGCATTTGCTAGATCTTCTGTTGAAGGTCACGATTTAAATCAACGTCACAAAACATTGTTGCAGAAACTTATAAAACAGGGCTACACCACCAAGCGCCTCCACTCAAAGTTTCTCAAATTTGGCAATACATATCGCATGCTGATAGCGAAATACGAGCGTAGCGTGCAAGATCTATGACTATGGCGCTACGTTTCGTAACTTTCGTAATTCCGCTTATAACCTGGGGTTAGGGGAAAATGCACCAAGTTACACAAACTTAAGCTGCAAAAGAATTGATGGGCCCTTGGTGTTGAGTCTGTACATGTTCCTGTTGTACATGTAACTACCAACAGCCAAGTGTGTCCAAATACGGCTCTTCTCTCAAGATTATGTGTTAATTATTCAGCAGGTTATAGACCTGTACACTGGGCATACAGACTATCACAGAATGTCATATATTTGCCTATGACCATGATTGCTGGATATTTAGCCATGTTGATAGTGAGGGATTCTGTATGGTACATGTATTCCAAATACAATAATATTGATTTCTGCCCTTGAGAGCAAAGCTGATATAAAATATCTGACCTTGGGCTGATACTGCTCACTAGAGTGGTTTCCCATTGAGGAACATTGTGTCTGCAATCTGGTCCATCAAAATGTTGGACCTCAAATAGCTGTTCGGACATTGGACAGCTATCTCTTGGGATCTTCCTACTCATTCAAATGTCATGCCTGGTTATCTGGTTAGCTTATGTGATAATTTTCATGTATTCAGTTTACAAGACAATCTGTAGCGAGCTGATGTGTTGTGCATCGTCAAAATGAGTCAAATAATGAAGTTTTTAACAACATATTTACTGAAGGTCTAATTTTCTATGGAACAGTTATATGTCAGACTAACTTATTTTGTCAATTACCATGATATCATTCATATGTGAGATATGGATTATAATGAACTCATTTCCATATCCCTCGCATCAACACTCGGCCCATACGTGCATCAATCTCGCTTTAATCATCAGGATACGAGACAAATAATTCTTGGCACAGTTCACCACATTCACAGATTGAAATCACTAATGTTCTCATGTTTAATAAACATAACTGCCCTAGTACAACATACATATACATGTATTACTAGAGGTTACATCATGTGTAATTTCATCTAAGCATGGGAAATGTGGCACCAGTAAAGTGGAGATTTATCAGAGTGGTGTGGTACATTGTTCATTCAGGACCATCCACATTGAAACATGTCATGTGTACATGTTCATAATCTACATGTATGAAGGTCAAGTCAATTACACAGTTCATGTATGTACAAGTCATGGTTGTTACACTTGTAAAATACCAATAATACAGGACCAGTCAAAGTCTGAACCTATGTCAGCATATATAAAAACATCACAGCACTGTCTGTTCACACAACATTTATGGGGGTTTAAAACATTACAGTACTGTCTGCTCACACTATAACATTTATGGAGGTTTGAAACATCACAGAACTGTCTCTTCACACAACATTTATGGGGGTTTGAAACATCACAGCACTGTCTGTTCACACTATAACATTTATGGAGGTTTGAAGTTACAATGTATGTATAGAATGAATCATCAAGTCAACAACAAATGTCCATATTCAAAATTTGAGTTTGTTCGAGTACTCAGGTGACAGCTTACACACAACCAAGTGTCATCCTTAATTTGGGCTACATGTATAAAACAAGAAGATTTCCTGCTAAACTCTAAGGGGTGAGTGAACAAGGGGTGAGTGAACATGGGGTGAGTGAACAAGGGGTGAGTGAACAAGGGGTGAGTGAACAAGGGGTGAGTGAACATGGGGTCAAAAGCTAGCCAAGTCCAGTATCAGTGGTACATGTATGTACATGTATTATTGATAATATCCATGACACATGGCACATGGAGCAAGGGCTTACCATGAATACAAATTTCTTATTTTAGTCATGTTAGTAATGAGGGGATTTCTAACGGGAGTCATGTTAGTAATGAGGGGATTTCT
>JAVTVY010012298.1:0-55232 GCA_036873755.1 Hanleya hanleyi
CAGGGAAACAATGAGGTTATGTTTGTTATACTGACACAGAGATAAACTTTATAAAAATACAGACGAATCCGACATGATTAATTTCATGCATTCATCATGTCGGCTTCGCTACAAAAAGCCTGCAAAAAATAGATGGCATTTTATTATTATAAAACTATTAAAATTATTATATTTTATAATATTATCCTCATCATGACTTTTAACTACCGTCAGTGCAACTTGTCCTGTAGTACGCCACAATTTATTTCTTCAACTTCGGGGCAGCATAAATCATAAATCATTGAAATTATTTGTTTCAGTCTCAAAATTCAGGCTATATTCATTTAGCTAGTCAATGTCCACAAGGTCCAGGCCGCACTGCACCTGGATGTGTTTAGATAAAGGATTTGCTATAGATGCACTGTGTACTAACTCAAATCTAGCTGAATAGGGGCCTAGCTTTTAATACATCTTGAGAAAAGTAAATATGATTATAAAGCCATTTACCAGTCTCATGTCCTACTACACTACAGGAGGTTTGTACAGAGATTAATGCTAACAGAACATAGGTCTATCTATGGTACTGTATGTTGTTTAGGCTTATGATAAACCACAGAGCCTACTGTTTAATATCGTGACGGAAAACATAAACATATAAAATATATACTTTTTATTTAACAAAATGTATCGTTTAATTACAACATTGAATTGAATAATAATTTGTTTTTTTGGGGGTATATAGCGCTTTCTATCCGGCAGATTGGGTATTAGACTGCCACTATCTTAACTGACTTGTTCCCGGGGGTCTATTCATAACCTGCCCCCAATGGTTTATTTTAATTGATTCAGCAAACTTGTTAACAAAATCTGTCTTTTACGTGTCTGTCAATCATTAAGCAGATGTCTAGACAGACTGTCTGTGTTCATGAACACTGTTACATTTGACGAGACGAGGGATATCCTTTTCTCAAAATATATGTAAAAGTATAATGAATAATGTGCGTAAATATAAACCTGTGATGTTAGTGAAGAAATTATCCTGGGAGAATAGCGAAATTGTGTTATCATGCATTTATGAACATACAGCCTATTGAATGAATGAGTTTAATATGGTTCAATATTTTCGATGTATTGTCATCTGAAATTTGGAGAAAAAACATATGTATATGATTGTTTTGTGTTCGCTTAAAAAATATTTTAAAAAGGTCCACATTTGTGTTGTGTTCAACTGAATTTCACTGAATATTGTGGAAGTTCATACAAGGATTTCATACAGAAACTGATTAAGGAACTCGGCAGATCGGACCTCCAGGGACCGGAAGCCTTTGGCTAAGTAAGGTTTCTTGATACTAACGGCCCTGCTCAGACCGCGTCAGTAATACACTACGGAGACTATGGGAGATGCGAAATTATAGTAAACACTCGGCACTGGAAAGACAGCTCATTAAGTTATTGACGTAAAATATTATAAGTTATACCAGTATCTTGCGTTGGTGTACAGGCTAATATTTCGTCGAGAAGATAAATATGTTCACGAGCCCGAAGGGCGAGTGAAAATATTTATCTTCGAGACGAAATATCAGCCTGTATACCAACGCAAACACTGGTATAACGAATGTATCATATTGAAGAGCTATTTTCCTGATTGGTTTAACATATACCACCAACTCGAAAGAAAAACAGGCATATAACTCAACGTTGAACAACGTACGGTAAGACATCGTGAGTCGGACAGGCAAAGTGCTCCGATCTCTTTTCGATCTGTTCCGCGATGAACAATAAACTGGATGAAATACTTAGCTGACATTCTGACGTTCCTGTTTATGTGGCATATAAAGCTTTGGACGATAATTTATTTCTTCTCTTCATCCGCTAATACGCAATTTATCTCGCACAACTTGTTCCAGTGACGGAACTCGCCCAAACAAACTCGCGCAGACAAATTCGCCTGAAACAGGCTTTGTCTACAGGATAGAAAACACTATTATTGTCCTTCCTTTTTATGTAATAAATGAGCTGGGCACATCCCAAGAAAAAAGGGGTTCCCAATATTTCGTTGGTACTAATGACCTACCTTGTCAGAGAGACGCGTTGTTCCCCTAAAAAAATATCGATATCTGGACCCTTGATGAGCGGCTCGATTTTGAGCTACAGCACATTGAAATCCGGATGTGACCAAATATCACCATGGAAACAGCTTGGGGGTGGGTCATGAAAGATGGGGACAAAATTTTCTTTCTAAAATGTTGCCAGATTCCTGCCATAATTCTCAAAGTCAATTAATTTATAAGAAAAAAATACCAACCATGCAAATCTTGAGACTCTTTTATGGCCAATCAGGTTCACCGGAAATTCAAATCCTTGGTTTCATCTTAATCTAATAGTGGTTTCACACCTGCAGGTGTTGCACGCGCGTCCTTGACTGCGTTGGTATATGAGCACGCGCGACCTTGACAGTATTGGTATACGAGAATTCTGAATTGGTATACCAACGGTGGATAACGAAGAATTGCAATACCGTCTAGTGCTCTATGGTAATTAACCCATCAAAACCCTACAATTTACTCTGAAATGTGATAAAGTTCAATATTTTAGAAATATTATCGATGTATTATTACACCCCTAAAAGGAATATCCAATCTTAAATTTGGAGAGAGAAAAAAATATGTATATTAGTTTTGTGTTCGCTTAAAAAACATTTTTAAAAATATATATATGCCAACAGTTGTTTCGTGTTCAACTGAATTTCGCTGAATATTGTGGAAGGACATACAAGGATTCCATACAGAAACTGATTAAGGAACACGGCAGATCGGACCGCCAGGGGCCAAACATTTTTTTTATGAAAACGTGGACTGTATATGAAATGCTTTTGAATTGTTGATATAATTTAGTGCTGCATTTCGCTTTGATAATTTAAAAAAAAATTATGAAAACGGTGGACAGCAGTCTGGATATGAAATGCTTTTGAATTGTTGATATAATTTAGTGCTTCATTTTGCTTTGATAATTTATAAAAAAAAGTTATGAAAACGGTGGACAGCAGCCTGGATATGAAATGCTTTTGAATTGTTGATATAATTTAGTGCTTCATTTTGCTTTGATAATTTATATTTGTTTAAGAAAACGGTGGTCTATAGATGCCATTAACATTTGCATGAAGCCGAAATTAATGGCCTGCATTTGCCATTAAAATTATTAATGAGGTCAGTGAGAAAGGTTAATGGCTTTTTAATGCCATTAATCTTTCTCTAAAATTGCAATGTACTGAAACTAATGGGGTTTATGCAAGGTATAATATTAATGGGCAGTTAAAGGCAATCACCCAACCCTCAATTCGAGTGACCTTTTAATATGGTAATGTATATAGACTACCGGCACAGAATTTATAGACTTCGGATGTCGAGCCTTGATGCTTGAGCCCTACCATATTAAGAGATATGTTAGAGAATCATAATGTTCTGTGTACTGTACATGTATTATTGTATTTCACCCCTCTGAAAACAAATTTAACAAGGAATATTCTGGATAAAATTGACATAATGGCACAATAATTTAAATAATTCAGGATTTAACGATGAGTAGGCTGGTTAACTGCAAATCAAAACCCAAAGTATCCAGTCAGTCGCTGTACATGCACACTTCATTATTTGAAGACAATTGTACCCGATGGTTTGAGATCCCTGTGTGGTGTGAATTTGGGAAGTCATAGTAACATGTTGGTTCTTGAAATCATGTACACATGCACAAAAAGTGACAAACCTGAATATGATAAGGGTCGATGAACCTAATTTTCATAGGCATCTAAACTACAAGTAGATAAATAAGCTTTCAAAATTTGGCGGCTATGCTAAACATGGTTCTGCAGATGATATGTCAAAAGACAAGAATATGTCATGAAATTAAGTTCCGATAACGTCTGTAAAACACGGGTCGAGGCGACTCAATTTTGATAGGCTTCTAAACCGCAGTTAGGTAAATAAGTTTCCAACACGGCACCTGTGTACGGACGGACGTACATGATGATTACAATAACTCTGGGATAAAAATTGGATTAATAGAAATTGGGAGAAAAATATTGGATATTCAAATTGAAAAAATAACTGATTAAAATTGGACATTTTCCCTGTGTATATATGCTGTTAAATAGAAGGTAACTGGGAGGGAGGGGGGAGGGGGAGGGGGGTACTATGGATTCAGTTTACAAGAAAAAGAAAACATTCATCAAATTTAATCGAGCCTATAGACTAGAACCTTCTATTTTTTTACTGCAACCAATTATGATGTCTCCAAATTATCTGGTACACAAATAGTGTCGTTGAGAAAGTTTTTTTTTCGCTGTTGTGGACACAACCAGAAGACACTCAATGGCGGGCCTATACATACATGAAGTTCTCTATCAAATGTCAATTGTGAATTATTGCAATTTTTTCTCAAGACTGTTATAAAATCTAAAAACAGCAACAACAACATCAACAATAAATAACTTACAGATATTGCTACAAATCTTTTTGATACACACATTAGCCATTTTCATACAATTGTGAGAGGAAATGAACGCATATCTACTCTTTCACATAACCTTGACGTGTTTTATATATTGTCGCGTAGCAAAGTTTGTGTGACAGTGTTTACCACTTAGAGTTATCTTCCATTTGACCATGCTTATAATGAGTGTCGTAAAACAGATATTAAACCTAGAACGGTTGTTGGCAGTTCCTCATGCATGGCTTAAGGTTGTATTTTATTGACATGTTGATTTCTATCACGATTTACAACATACGATATCAACCATCATAACGTTACATGGTGTCAGAAGTGAAACAGACATTCTAAGGAACATTATGAATACTATATTGTCAACCAGCGTGTAAAATTAACCCTGATTAGGACTGGTTCTTATACCACTGTACATCGACACGCAACAACAACAACGTCCACATACACGTGTGGCAAATTGTGACAATCAAGGTTTGTGGAAGGTATCATTCTTACAAATCGGAACATTTGTGTAACTATGGCGCACAATGACATCATAAATAACGAAGGTGGGGCACCTGCGGGGCCGCCGCCTGTCCTACAAAATGTGCCCATTCCAGACAAACTAAACTTGACCGGAAACCTGAAACAAAACTGGCAAGCGTACAAACGGATGTGGAACAATTACGAAATAGCAAGTCGTCTAGAGTTACAACCCAATAACATTCGAAGTGCTACACTATTCACATGTATAGGGCAGGAAGCTATGAAAGTTTATGACGGTTTCCACTTCGATACTGAAGAAGACTCACGGAACATTGCTGTTGTTCTTCTAAAATTTGAAGAATATTGTGTCGGACAAAGCAATGAGACATACGAACGCTATCTCTTTAACAGGAGAAATCAAGACAGTCTTGAAACATTTGAAGCTTGGCTGTCGAGCCTGCGTGGGTTAATCAAGACCTGCAATTTTGGAGCTTTGGAGGATAATCTTCTCCGTGACCGCATCGTGGTGGGACATCGCGACAACCGAACACGAAAGCGATTACTACAAGAGTCTCAGCTCACACTGCGTAAATGTGTTGATATATGTCGCGCCGCTGAAACTACAGAAAGCCAGTGCAAAGAAATGGCTCCCTCAGAGGCACGAGAGGATATACAGTGGGCGAAGTCTACCAAGTCAAGTAATGACAAGAAACACAAGAACTATGGTAGGACATTTGAATCAAAACCCAAAACTTGCAGTGGGAAGGGTGGTAAATCGGACGAAATTCGAAACTGCAAATTTTGTGGGGGAAAACACGAGGCAAAGAGTGAATCATGCCCAGCTTTCGGTAAGGAGTGCCGCAGGTGTAAACAATTACACCATTATGAAAAGAAATGCCCCAAATCAGCCCCCAAATCGTCCAAATACAAGGTCAAAACTGTTGATGATTCATCAGATTCTGATCCTGAGTATGTGTTAACTGTGACAGAGACTGTTAGCAATGTACAGGAAAATTCACAGAAAACCCCTCCTAAGAAATTACACGCAACTATGCAAATATCTGGGAAATCTACATCCTTCCAGTTAGATTGCGGTGCTACATGTAATGTGTTACCGGTACACATGTACCGAGAACTGTGTCGCGATCCAGAGTTGGACCATTTGCATCCAACAGATTCGGGTCTTCAACTTTTTGATCCGGACACACAGGTCAAATCACTGGGACGAACGCGCATCGACATAACAAATCCAAAAACAGGAAAACGCTTCAACATAGAATTCCACATTGTGCCTATCGCGTGTAAGCCGATCCTGGGGTGTCGCGCCGTCGTCCAGATGAACCTTATTACTGTGAGCTATGACAACATTGAGTACCAGCCAGACTGTGTCGCCAGTGTGGAAAAAAGGCTTACCGCCGAAGATATTTTTGAAGAATATCGCAATGTTTTCACCGGCCAGGGTATTCTGAAGGGAGAGTTACACCTTCAAGTGGATAAATCGGTACCGACAGTACAGCTACCACCGCGTCGAGTTCCCATTGCGATCAAAGAGAAACTACGTAAGAAACTAGACAAGCTCGATGAGCAGGATATTATCTCTCCAGTACGCGAACCAACCGAATGGTGTTCAAATATGGTGGTGGTAAATAAGGCGAACGGGTCAATCAGAATATGTTTGGATCCAAAACCGTTGAATCGCGCGTTAAAACGCAGCAACTATCCGATGTCGACCATCGATGATGTTCTCCCTGACCTCGCAAAGGCCAAAGTTTTCACGAAAGCGGACGTGTAGAACGGTTTCCGGCACGTCCAATTGGATCACGAGAGTAGTATGCTCACGACATTCTCCAGCCCGTGGGGGAGGTACAAATGGAATAAAATGCCGATCGGTATCTCACCAGCTTCGGAAGAATTCCAGCGTCGTCTTAACGAGACGTTAGAAGGATTACGCGGTGTCAAGGTCGTTGCAGACGACATCATGATTTGGGGAGAAGGTGAAACGCAATCGGATGCTGAACGCGACCATGACCAGAATATGCGCAATTTCCTGCAATGCTGTGAGGAATCCGGTATTCGATTGAACAAAGGGAAGTTCAATTTCAAGTGCAAATCCGTACCATACATTGGACATCAGATTACAGATGGAAGATTGAAACCTGATCCTAGCAAGATTCAGGCAATCGTAGAGATGCCGGCGCCTACCGATCGACAGGGTATACAGAGACTGATACCTGCAAAAATTTGCACCAGGACTATCCGACATGACGCGTCCAATACGCGATCTGCTTAGCGAAAAAGCAACATTCTTCTGGGATCCAGACGTACAAGGCTAATGTTTTGATCAAATTAAAGCAGTACTCACGAATTCTCCGACATTGCGTTACTTTGACTCGACACTGCCAGTTGTCGTACAGTGTGACTCGAGTAAAGACGGCCTCGGAGCAGGACTCTTTCAACAGGAACAACCAGTCACGTACGCGTCCAGAGCGCTTACGGAAACAGAGGAAAGATACGCGCAAATTGAGAAAGACTTTCTCGCGGTAGTGTTCTCGCTAGAGAAGTTTGACACGTACGTCTATGGACGAAAAATCATAGTGGAATCGGACCACAAACCCCTTGTCTCGATACAGAAGAAGGCGTTATTGAGCGCACCAAAACGCTTACAACGTATGCTGTTACGTTTGCAACGTTACGATTATGAAATCGTACACAAGCCCGGTGTGGAGATGTACGTCGCGGATACTCTCGCGCCGTACCACGTGATATGCAAGCGAAATCCGACCGATAATCTGTGGCTGACAGAGATGGAAGAAATCAACAATGTCGACTGCCTTCCAATGACTGCAAATAGCATAAACGAAATCCGCGAAGGCACTGCCAAAGACGCTGCCACGCAGGAATTGATGGTGGTAATCCAGGATGGATGGCCAGATTCGCTGGACCATCTTCCTCCTAAATTGAAGCACTTTCATACATTCCGGGACGAGCTTGTTGTACAAGATGGACTTGTATTCAAGGGCGAACGTCTTGTGATACCTGACAATATGAGAAAACTGATCCTGACCAAGCTACATGCGAGCCACATGGGTGTCCAGAGCACAATCCGTGTGCCCGTGAAGTTGTTTACTGGGGAAATATGGCTCAGGACATTAAGACACATGTTAGTGCATGCGACGCGTGTAACACTCATCAACGAGAACAGACGCGTGAACCTATGATCTCACATGAGATTCCCGATCGCCTCTGGGAAAAGGTGGCTATCGATTTCTTCGATTTCCAAGGGAAACAGTACATTGTGTGCGTCGATTACTATTCGGACTTCTACGAGGTAGAACGTATCGACAGTTTGAAAGCACCCGATGTTATCTACAAGCTGAAAACCTACTTCGCCAGGCACGGGATTGCGAAAGAAGTAGGTTCGAACAACGGACCACCCTTGGATTCAAAGGAATATCAAGCTTTTGCGCGGGACTATGACTTTGAGATCGTGACTAGTTCACCGAGATATCCCGCGTCAAACGGTAAAGTCGAAAACGCGGTAAAATCTGCGAAAAATCTGCTCAAGAAGACAACGACCGCGAAGTCAGATCCGTACCTAGCTCTACTTGAACTACGGAATACTCCAACAGAGGAAGTAGGCTACTCGCCTGCTCAACGCCTTTTCGGCAGACGAACGAGAGGACTTGTGCTCATGTCGAAAAGCTTGCTCGAACCGAAAACAGCTTCTGGCGTGAAACGTAAGCTGAAAGAGCGAAAGGCACGACAGACTTATTACAATGACAAGAACTCCAAGGAACTAACAAGCTTGAAATGTGGTCAAATTGTTCGCGTACGCTCGACAACCAATAAGAAAATATGGGTGAAAGCGCGATTGGAAAAACAAGTAGATATCCGTTCGTACCGCGTCCGAACTGAAAACAGACAAATCTACAGAAGAAATCGCAGACATCTTCGCGAGGCAAACGAGGCATTTCGACCCATGACCGAAGTGCTATTGGAACGTCCTGTAGTCGCTCGTCCTGTCGCAGAGAAACCAGCATCAGCGGCCAACGGACAGTCGAAAACCAACCAATCCGCATCCAGCACGGCTATCAACACTAGAGTACCTCAGAATGAGATACCAGTACGTGCTCCGCCTGAATCGAGTCATGTGTCACGTAATGCGGATCGAACAACGCGAAGTGGTCGAGTTGTAAAACGACCAGTGAATGAGGACTTTATATATACTTGAACTTGAAAGTTAGCCCTACCAGGCCTGGGGGACCCCCTACCAAACTTTCTGCGCTATCTCCGGAACGACAAAAAATGGAGTGCTGAAACTCCGGGACCTTATAGTTTATCTTATTGGGGTCATTTTGAGCCCATTTGCATAACCTCCTGAGCAGAGGATCATGGGTAAATTCAAGATGGTGACCACGTGGGGTACCGGAAAAGTGATGTTTTTGTCATATTTCTTCAAAATTTCTGCTTTTCCGCGATGAAAAGTGGGCAAAAACTATTTTGTTTGACATCATATTAATATTTACTAATTTATCATGCAGTTTTTGCGGAGAAATTGCATAAATAAAAAATTCGGAAAATCCGACCGAAAAAACGACCAAAAAATGCCGTTTTTGAAAATGACGTCACTGTGACGTCATCAAAGCGGCCATCTTGGATTTTTTACATTTTCTGGTAGAGCTTGACCCAAGGGACTAGTGTGGTAAGTTTCAACCCCCTAGCTGGAGGGATAAGAAAAATAATTAGGGGGGCCATTTCGGCCCCCCCAGGCCAGGACAGGTCCCAAAAAGCCCAGGCCAGATAGGGTTAAAGTTACATGTGCATTTCAGACGTTAAGTAAATGTGGATTATAATAGTTAAAGTTCAGTTCTTTTTAATTCCACATTCGAGTTTCTAGATATTCTTTAACAGTTGGTTTAAAGTTCTTATCTTGTGTAATAGATATCTTGTGTAAGAAATGAGACATTTCTGAGAAACATTCAATGACAACAAAGGCAGTTGATATTTTAAAACAAGCTTTATTGATAAAAGGGAAGATGTGAGTGTTTACCACTTAGAGTTATCTCCCATTTGACCATGCTTGTAATGAGTGTCGTAAAACAGATATTAAACCTAGAACGGTTGTTGGCAGTTCCTCATGCATGGCTTCAGGTTGTATTTTATTGACATGTTGATTTCTATCACGATTTACAACATACGATATCAACCATCATAACGTTACAGTTTGAAGGAAAAGGTATCGTCATTGTTCAGAAAGGAGAATGCCTCTATCTCCGAATATTGGAGAATTAGCCTAGGCGACCCCTGGTGGTGAAATTGTTCCCGCGCACATCAACTGTGACGTCTGCACCTGCACAGATTTGGAGGCAGAGGACCGATTTGAAATGACACTTGTGAAGTTGTGAATTGTTGACTCAAATAACTGTCACGATTATGCTCGTCGAAGAGAGAGAGCGAACAGATACGTTCACAGCTAAATCAGCTGTACTTCGAATGAGGCAGCACTGCATGAATGAATTCGAAGCTGCCACAGAGACAACAGCAGCAGCAGCAACAACAACAACAAGTTGAACAACAACGGTACTTGCGAAGGATGTTGCGTTGGGGAGTATAAAACGTGAGTTTTGAGTGATAATTAGTCTTGACATTATATAATGACATTTTATTTGACGAACAGCCGCACAGGTGGTTAGGCCTATGTGTTATGGTCTCAATTACAATTTACATGGGCAAATTATATATATATATAAAAATAATATGAATAATTAATTCCGTGGCGTCTATGCTGCAAAGGAAGTGTTCCCTTTAGATGGATATTTTTCCCTTCAGAGTCGCTCTCTGCTGCTCTATTGTCTCGCTCCGAGCTGGCCGGTAAATTGTGACGTAATGCTCAGGTATTCCCCAACTCTTTGTCAGACAGGCGAGGCCAGTCCAATGGGAAATTCTGGTTCATATTCTCATACGGTTACCATTGACACATATTGGCACATGCATAATCAACTGGGAAAGCCAGCGTCCTCACTTGTTGAAGGTCATTTCCTTAATAAAGGCCTTGCTATATAAGACAAGTTTAACCTTATAACTTTTCAATTCATATAGTTACAACTTTCCGCTGCCCTAAGACAAAATTATTTATGTGTAACAATGAATTTTTTGCTCTGCTGGATCGTCAGAATATTCAAATACTGACTGTGTGTGGAGTTGTTTGTTTGCAATTCTATTGACGAATTATAATAAAATAAAGGATTATGTGTGTTAGGGTTTCGCTGTCTTTATTTCACTTTAAAGTCCAAAATGATGAAGATGGGAGAAAAAGGAAAAAATGAAGAAAAAAAAATTACGGGGATTTGGAGATTCGAACCAAAATGTTGGTGTTCTTTTAATATTCAGTCCGACACTGTAACCATTCGGCCAAGCAGCTGTTACAATTGCCAAAATGAGGAATCATGTCAGACCCTTTCAGAGCATTCCCAGCGTTTTGGCATATTTCAATATCATGAAAATATGACACCTTTAACCAAAACGATTCTTCAGTATCATTTTGGATCAAACCCACCGCATGTCGATATGTGAGACTCGTTTTGGTTAAAGGTGTCATATTTTATATATGAATGGAATTCCCTTCAAGAATATCACCAAAAATTGCAAAAACAAACCAATGCTTATTTTCTAATACTCGTAATATTTTTTTGACAAATCTCTTCTCGGTGAAAATTGATAGTATGAAAATTCAGTATTTTCCCGCTCAAGCTAATAACTTTTAAAGTAAACGAGAGGAAATTATATTTTCGGTTTATAAACGCAACACAATAAGGAAAAAAATACGGTAAAACCAAACACCTCCTTTGTCTCAGATATTTGATTCATCCCCATTGTGAAAAGTGCTTCCGACTCACATTTCCAGTAAATCAGTGTCATCTTGTGGTTGAATTTTCCGTCATGAAATAGCATATAAATATACCAATCTATATATTTCTGAAAAGAGCATTTCTTCCAAATATATTATTAAACTTAAAATCGGATAATTAGTGGACACGCTATCAGCTATTGACGGCCGAAGAGTAAAACTTCCGAAGACTGCCGAAGATTTTCCAGACGTAAAATAATCTTGTTTTTCGTCCAAATAACGACAGTCGCTGTTCAACCTTTCATTGTGAGCCATTCTCGTCTCGCGAGACTCCCTTCTGCGAGAAAGAGTCGCACGTGGAAATGGGAGCCATCCCCCCAAAATTTGGGGGGTGAGTAGGCGGCGTATGATTTTCACCGTCTGTATCTGGCTTGTCATTGACCTGCTGACTCCGTCGAGTTAGAAGCGAATTGCTAAACATAACGTGGGCTATATAATTGGAAAATGACTCTTTCCGTTTCGGAGCATATCAATCGCGAACAAATTATTGTCGGTATGTATACTTGGCCGTGAAAGCGAGTTATCTAATACAGGAAGTAGTTAGCACAGTTCCGATCCATTCTCAAAGAGAGCCGTGTCTACTGCAAAACGGTACATCTTCGGAAAATTTATTACCTATGCCAGGTTCTTAGCGTGACATGTACTTGATCAGGGCAAGGCAGTTGCAGCATTTCTTTCCTTCATTCACTACATATTACTGTTCACACGCCCTATGATATGTACTTTTGTTGCTATCATTATGCAAGTTTTGTTGTTAAAACAATAAAACTGAACGTTGAACTTTATTTATGGCCTACTCGTTTGAAGCAGCAGACATAAATTTAGTTGACCTAGATTCAGCATTGAAGATCAACCATTGAAACGCGGAAAACAACGAATTACGTCAATTATACCGTATTTTCGCCTGCATGTTGTCTGATCGTACTGTTCTTGTTTGTCTGATGATGCTAAACAATAATGATCTTGTGATCTTTGGGTTAGGTCATAAATTTTCTGAAGATGTACCATTTTGCATGTCTACCCGCGGGAGAATAGTCCCGGTCGAGCGAGTGATGTCATGCTGCCTCGCTTTGAGATTGGAGATTCAAAAATGTCACCAGTTTACATGAGAGTCGCTTTGGCCTCCCGCGGGTAGACACGGCTCTCTTTGAGAATGATTGTGAACAGGTCAAATTGATAAATTGTCGAATGAGTATATATTATTTCTTCTAAAACTACTTTTTTAAGTTCATGAATGATGATATTTATAACAATTCAGCATAAATTGCGACTTTCGTCTGCTGTATGAGAATTGCTCTCTCTCGTCGGTTAGAGGTACCTACAAAGTCGAGTTAATAACTGTTTCCTCACATGCAGAGAAAGGTCACGTAACCCGCGAAACTCCTCCCAGGGAAGGGTCTTGAACCCAGCACTAACCAGGTTAGTTTTTTGTGTCGATCAAGAAATTACTTTTATATAAAATTGAAATAAACCGTGAAAAGTGTACGAGATCTGATCCCGAAGCCGTAGCCGGCTTTAGAACAGATGCACACAACACAATCTAAATTCAGGATTACAAGTGAAAAAAACGAAATCCTTCCATTTACATTTTACTTTCCTTCTATTATGCGTGATACTAGCAGTTGAAATTTTACATTCAAATGCAGACAATGTGAAAGCTATAAATTATAGAGCCGTTTCCGTCTTTCTTTTCTGAAATCCCTAAATTTTCAATCGGTCTCTTACCACCATGGATATGTGTAAATTCTAAGATGGTTAACTATTATGTTTTTGAAAGATCAAGCTCTATATTGTTTACCTCTCTTGCCATGATCATTTATGAAATGAAAGCAGCTGGACGGAGAACTAAATATCTAGGAAAGTTTGTGAATAGGCATTATATCCATACGAGCCAAAATTTTACGGTAGGCCACATTGACTCGAGTTGTAGATATCTGCCTGACCTGATCCAGGACGTCAGTGGTAGGAATTTTGTGACAGGAATTTTCGATTCGACGGCTGAACCCTACGTTGTAAATATCACAAAATCAGTAGGATTTAGCTTGTTAATCTAACCCCCCCCCCCCCCATCTCATTTCAAATACTGAAATATGTGCATATAACATATATATGTCTTTTTATATTTCATATTTTATATTTCATTATCAGACACTCTTTTGTACGGCATTCTAGCTATCTTTTGATTTCATTATAAAATATTTTTCTGCATTATTATGAAAAGGACGTGTTCGGTTTGACCGTATTTTTTTCCTTAGTGTGTTACGTTTATAAACCGAAAATATAATTTTCTCTCGTTTACTTGAAAAGTTATTGGGTTGAGAGAGAAAATACTGAATTTTCATATTTTCAATTTTTACCGAGAAGAGATTTGTCAAAAAAATATTACGAGTATTAGAAAATAAGCATTTGTTTGTTTTTGCAATTTTTGGCGATATTCTTGAAGGGAATTCCCTTCATATATAAAATATGACACCCTTAACCAAAACGAGTCTTACATATCGAAATGTGGTGCGTTTGATCCAAAATGATACTGAAAAATCGTTTTGGTTAAAGGTGTCATATTTTCATAATACCGAAATATGTCAAAACGTTTGTAATGCTCTGATAGGGTGTCGTTCACCGCCATTCAGCACATGATTCCTCAAGCTGATTATTGTAACAGGTGCTTGGCCGAATGGTTATAGTGCCGGACTACAGATTAAAAGAAAAGCAACATTTTGGTTCGAATCCCAAAATCCCTGAAAATATATTTTCCTTTTTTTCCTTTTTTCTCCCATCTTCATTTTGGACTTTAAATGCAATAGTGACGTGAAATAAAAGACAGCGACCCCTACGCACATAATCCCTCATCTTATTACAATTCGTGAATATAATTGCACACAAACAACTCCACACACACAGTCAGACCACTGAGTGTTTGAATATTCTGACGATCCAGCAGAGCAAAAAATTAATTGTTATACATATATAATTTCTACATGAGGGTATTTCGTCTTAGGGCAGCGGAAAGTTGTACCTATGAATTGAAAAGTAATAAGGTTAAACTTGTCTTATATCAAGGCCTTTATTAAGAAAATGACCCTCAACAAGTGGTGACGCTTGCTTTCCCAAGTGATTGTGCATGTGCCAAAATGTTGTTTTTTTTGTTTTTTTTTGCAGTTTGTTCGCTGAACTTTTGGCAGTGATTTTTCAGTTTTCGAGTAGATTTATGTATTAATATAACTGATTATTGTTCGTAAATATCTAGGTCGTTCATGGAAAAACTAATGGTAACTATGAGAATATGAACCAGAATTTCCCATTAGACTGGGCTCGTCTGTCTGACAAGGCGTTAAGGAATGCATTACGTCACAATTTTCCGGCCAACTCAGAGCGAGACAATAGAGCAGAAGAGAGCGACTCTTAAGGGAAAAATATCCATCTAAAGCGAACACCTCCTTTGTTTCATTTTATTCAGTTATGCAATCCCCTCAATTAGCCACTGGAAACAGCAAAGCTGAAGCCAATGTCGAAACAAAGGTAACTTTGCCTCATCAGTTTTTAGCATTGTGTTAAATGGGGGATATTTTGCAGCAGCATTTATCCTACTTGAGGGGGCTGATTGTGAAAATATTTTACTTCTTCTAGCGGTGCGTGGTACATGTTCCTGTTGCTTCAATGCATTTGGCTGAGAAGCAACAGAAACTTGATAATGTGATGTCCACTGTAATATCACTTGTCTTTATTGCACCATGTAAGCGTCCTGTATGTGTCTTGTGTGCTGTTCTCAGTGTTTTATAGGGTGGATGGATTGGAGGATGTCTGGTTCCATGCTGCTTCAAAGATCCTCCATAAAGCAGATCTGCATACTGCTACCATTGCTGAAGAGGATTAAATAGGCGTTATCCAGATGCAGTGTGTTAGTCAGGATATGCACTGGAGTTTTATTGAAGTCTCTTTTAATGATTGTAATGAAAAAAAACAAGTAAATTTACCAAAGTTATACTAGCTGGTTATTTCAACATCAATAGGAAATGGAATAAGTCTGCTAAATCGTGACTTGCTTGCATGTGTCCTCTTGCAGACAAATTAATAATATTACAATTGACCTCCAATAAATGCAGCAAATGAAAAACTTTATTGGCTCAATCTGTTTTTGTTGCAGTTGTACCTAGCTGATCTGGCTGATAGGGTGAAGGTGGGCTATAAACTCTACAAAACATGCGTAATAGAATGAAACTGCATTCTAAACGTGAGTGAGCATTATTTTGAGCATTATTATGAGCATGAACTACTCTAAACTGTAGATCGGAGGTTGATATCTTGAACTGTTTGGGTGCCATGGGGGTATGAGCCTCAAAGAGCAATGGTATTGTGAAGTAGCCACTTTCCTCTGGAATATTCTTCTCCTTACCTCAGACAGTGGCATACATTCTTGTCTAATTCATGCATCCTACCCCCCCCCCCCCACACCCACACACACACATACACTCAGGCCAATATTTTAGTTTTCCATTTATTTTGCCATTTCTGTCCTTAGATGGTTGACCAATTCATAACTTTATTCCTTTCATTTGTTGCAGATCCTCTGTGTGGGATGGACAGCAGCCTCGCCATTCCAGCATTTTCAAATCCTCCGCACTTGCAGTCCCCTCAATTAGCAATGCCGAGGCAAATGGCATAGCGAAAATAACTTCACCTCAATAACGTATTGTGCTAAATTCTGGCTCGATGCAACAGGATTATTACCGGGCAGGTTCTCATCACCATTGGGGCTGCATCTGTATACAAGACATATTGTTTGCGACGGCATTTATGTGGAAAAATTTCTGCGATTCTCAGTGGTTTGTGACATTCACAATTGAAAAGTAAAATCTGTCAATGTGAGTTTTGTGCATTGCCGCTGTGCATGTTATTGTATACCTTACTCAAAATCAATTTATTGATGGAATACAGGTTTCACATTAATACTTTGGTTTCTCTCGTTATTTTAAATTACACCATGATACAAGTTCCCTTAGCCTTATATATCGCGTTGGATAATACTGGATATTCACTTCCAGGATAATCATCTGGAAATATAGCGCAGAATTGATATGATGATTATGCTGGATATCCGATATCCTGGATTTTGGCATTCTTGAGTATAGGATACCAGGATAATCCTTTGTCCAAGTTCCGCAGAACAGATTGTCCTTGCTATCCAGATCAAAAGATACACGTGGAAGCCAACGATTATGTGGAGAGTCAATTGTATATAATACATCCTGAAATGGTGGTTTCTATGAAAGTGATTCATTGATTGTGACCAAACTTGGCGTCTTGGCATTCAGCATGTCACAGGTAGGCATACAGGGAATGCTAGAGATACATTGTTCTGAGCATAATAATTGGCTAAATATTAGATATATACAGGTTAGGTTAATTAATAATTATTAACCATGTAACAATTATAAGCGTCTAGTCCGTCATTCATAATCCAGCCGTCGTCCATTAGAGAATATCCGCGTCCATAATCTAAAGACCTATTCCATTTTCCATATAACAGTATTAGCACCGAATTCAAAAAGACAATCATAGTATACATAACCATAGGCTTGTTTCCTGCAAGAGAGAAGCGGTCAACAGTTTTCAATGATGCCGGCAAGACATCATGATGTTCCAAAAATATCAAATCCGTATCGCTGATCAGTATTCTTAATCCATAATATTCGTTATAGGGTCGTTATCTAAAAAATATGTATCTCAGTCACGCTTTGATTGTGACTGATCATATGAGCACCATGAGGATATTGAAGGATTCATACGGCCCCTAGCCCCGGGTTAAGCGGAATTAGACACAAGTTACGAAACGTAATGCCATAGATCTTGCACGCTACGTTCGTACTTTGCTATCAGCATGCGATATGTATGGCCAAATTTGAGAAACTTTGAGTGGAGGCGCTTGGTGGAATTGCCCTGTTTTATAAGTTTCTGCAACAATGTTTTGTGACGTTGATTAAAATCATCACACTTAACACAGGATCTAGCAAATGCTACTAAGCGAGATATGTATACGCCATATGCAGGTCCCACTGGAATATTACTATCCAGATAGGGATAGTTTACGATGTCGAAATTGTAATCATCTCTTTTGTCATAAAGTCGAGGAGAGAGAATGCCCGCTTCATTTTTGTAGAGATAGAGATCTAAATAAGATGTGCCTGTAGGGCTATCTGTAGTTTCCTTCAGATCCAGTGGAGGTGGATATATATCCTTCACTGCTTCATTTATATAGCGATTATCCACAGCGAGAAGATCGTCTATATAGCGTTTGGTGAATGAGAAGGAACGGGCTTTGTAGCCCGTTCCTTCTAGCCCCCGCTTCATGCTCTTGTAGCCCTCGCTTTACAATTCTCTTGTAGCCCCCGCTTTATGCTAGGTGGCCATTCGTGAAACTTCCAAGGTAAGGGCAGTCAGGGCTGTTGCAGATATTGACCTCCTACTGGAAAAATGGTTGCTGTCGTAAATTGTGGTTTACCCACAGAGCCTTTGGACTAAAACCATCCGCTAATTACAGGACTAAATAATAACTACATTCTTACAATTGGCATTAAATCAGTAATTTGTAACGGGCCATTAAACTCCGTGCCATTAAACACCCATGACATTTGTCTACCCCATTAACATTTACTAATGGCACCCTTAATTTGGATGCAAATAATGGCATTTTAATGGGTATGTTAATGGGTTATTGACCCATTAACATTTCTAATGGTAAAATACCATTAAATATAAATCATTAAAATACCATTAATTATGGCCATTAACTTTTTGGAATAGCTTGTGGAATTTAATGGGTGTGGTCAAAGCTTAATGTGGGCTTCCTCCCCTTAAAATGGATGCAATTAATGGCAATTTAATGGCCAAAGTTAATGGGTCTTTGATGGTGATTTAATGGTTAAAGATAATGGCTTGTTAATGGTATGTTAATGGCCAGTTGTGCAGTAGTGTGTGAGTGTATGCAGAACAGCTACTGTTACATTTCACGCTTCGCTAAGCCGAGTTACGATGCTGAGTAGTCCTATTTACTCAGCAATTTATACTTAAACTGAATTTCAAAGCTGGTTAAACACTTTACCTCACAAAACTCAACACAGATCCAGTCTATTAGGGGGTTTCACACTTCGCCAGGATATTGTAGTATGAAAGGTTGTGAATGCCGTCTGTATATCTCCTCTGGGATGTGCTGGCGAGGAGGGGGCAGTCACTTTGGTTTCCCTCGATGAGGGCAAATCTACGCCCGCAAAACACGGCTCAAGGTGAGGCGTAATTTCAGGGGAAGGCTCTGCAGTTCTTAGTAGATGACGTCTGTTCCTCCGAAGAACACTGCCTGTTGATGACTGGGCTATATGAGACCTAGGACAGGCATGATGCTCAGTCACTATCGCAGGGTTCCACACACCATTTGCCTAATACGAACACCATCGTTCACGTCCACTTAGCCAACGGTTTTGCCCCTCGGTCATAGTACCATTAGTACTTTTGCTTCTGCTGTACTCTACTAAGTTCTGATCGAACATCTGTCATAACATTAGGTTGTAGCAGATGTGTAGCTGTAGGGAGTTTGACTTCAGCCTTCTACTGAATTCTAGAATTTGAGCAGGGGAGTATTTTAGACCAGTTACGGGGACGTTTCTATATTCCAGCTGTTATACAGACCCAATCGTTCGCTAACTCATAACATTTGACTGCGGATACCTGGGACTAGATGTCACAATTCTAAATTCCCATGATTGTGCCAAATGTTGTAGCTCACGACTAGCAAATGGCATATTATCAGCTATCAACTCATCTGGAATATCGTTCCGCGCAAAGAGATATTTCAGTTGAGTATAACTACTGCGCTACTAGTATTATGTGTCAACATGCGGGCAGACCTCTGGAAACTTGGAATAATAATCCACAAAACGCAGGTAGTCCTGTTTCCTGAGCTCAAACGAGTCTGCGCCTACCTTTTGGGAAGGACGATCTGGAACTTTTCATGTGGTATGAGAGGTTACTTTTAGTTGTTCCTAGGATACTGGTGATATTTGCTACAGCGCGTCACAGTATCTTCTATATCCTGAGAGATACCGGGCCAGTAAAGTATATCGCGTTCACGTGCCTTGCACTTTTCCATTCCTGGGTGGCTCTCATGCACTTTCTCAGGGATTTCACCTCTCATTTCGGCCGAAATTATAAGCTTGTCACCAAGAAACATAAGTCCTTCAGCCCCATGAATTCGATCCCTCATGTTCAAGCCGTGCCTGACACGCTCAGGCACATTTCGTTTGGACATTGGCCAACCAAACATAGCCAATCTCTGCAAGTCAACAAGGCAGTCATCATCCCTTGTGGCATGCTGCATTTCACGCAGTTTCTCTGGAGACATGGGTATGGTATTGGCTAGACCATGCACTATGACCTCTATATCAGATACAAAGTCTTGATCAACTGATTCATCCTGGAGGTAGGCACGTGATAATGCATCTGCGGCATGCATTTGTGCTCCTGGCTTGTAGACAATATCTACTGAGTACTTGTGTAATCTAAGAAGCATCTGGACCCGCGGTGATGCCTCACTCAGATTTTTTCTACTGATCATCTCCAGTGGCTTGTGATCTGTTTCAATAACCACAGTTCTGCCATACACATGATACTCATTGAACTTCTCACACGATAAAATTATCTATAAAAGTTCTTTCTCGATCTGCCCATAATTTTGTTCGGCTTGTGTGAGTGACCTTGACGCATAAGCCACTGGGTGGCCTTGTTGCATGAGACAAGCTCATGGACCAGCTTTCGACACATCGGCCTGTATCACAACAGGAGAATGGCCATCAAAGAACTTTAGTGTGGGCGCAGCCTAGCTTGATTATGTCGAATGCACTGTCCCGTTCACAGTCCCTGTACCAATCAGTGTTATTTTTCAGAATCGGCTGAAGAGGTCCTGTGAGAATCGATAGGTTGGAGACGAACTGTCCAAGGTAAGTCACCATTCCCCAGAACCTTTGGCGGGCTTGCTTGTTTTCTGGTCTCGGGTATTCGTTGATGGCTCTCACTCTTCCTGGGTCAGGTTTGAGGACATCGGCCGAGACCTCATTGCCCACGTAGGTCACCTCGCTCAAACGAAATTGAAATTTCCCTGGTGTCACTTCCGGGCAAAAGGTCATTTCGGCACTAAGTGAGGATCACGAATTTTCGGCACGCGACATTTCGGCATCTTTTTATTACAGGCAAAATTATACTAAAAAATAAGATTCTCACATCTTCTTTAAAATATGATTAACATATAAACAGATCATTCTAAGGGTCACCAAGTTGTAGATTCTTCAACCGCGAATATACGCGAACTTTCGGCAACTTTTTCACATATGCAGTTGGTTTAGAAAGGCATGGTGTCATAAAGCAAAACCACAAGTATTGAGGTACATAATATGATCTGTTTATATGTTAAATATATGTTACAAGAAGAATGTGAACATTTTTGTTTTTAGCCTGATTTGGCCGGGAAAGAGTGTGCCGAAATGTCGCGTGCCGAAATGTCGTACTTTTCACATGGTGCCGGAATGTCGCGCGCCGAGATATCGCGTGACGTGAAGTCGCTTACCATAGCGTCGATTGGGTTTGGGCCGTGGGAGTTTTTGTCCGTGGGTGCTTTGTCAGTCGGGGCTTTCCGTGGGGGTTTTGTCCCGAACCCATTGAATTCACCAAAACTTTTAATAATTAAGTTATCCCCCAGCCAGACTGAATCATGTAGCCACCTTTATACGGATATAGTTGTTCGATAATTATGGGATAATTATAGTATAAATAAAGACGGTTAGTTGTGGAGTAAAAAAAATCATATATCAGCATCAATCTAGGAATAAATGTTGTTATCTCATTTGTGTGTCCCTGACCACGTCACGGCCACACTGTGATGCAACGTTCACACTAGAAAGATAAAAGAAACAAAAAACACTGTGTTTGAAAAACACGAACTTGCGTCAGTTATCATCGCTCGTGTTTACAAATGTGTTTAGTTGTAGTCGGCATTTTTCTACGCTAAACCTCAACAACACTCTCTCGCAATATATACAACCCTATTTAGCAAAAAATTATTCATTCCAACGGACAAGAATTATTGAAATAATAAGTGCAGAGAAGATGGGTAGTTGGAAAACAGGGTATATAATCTTAATTAACATTTGAAAATGTCACATAGCTGGATAAGATACGAGTGAATGAATAGAATTTAACGTCGCTTTCAACAATTTTTCAGCTATATCACGACGAACCAACTAAGCACCACCCAGCCCAGTTGTGTTCCTGCTACTTCAAAGAAGAAATCTTTGAAGCCGCATGGAACCAGACACCCTCCATCCACCCTATAAACACAGAGGACAGCGCACACGACACAGACAAGACGCTTACATGGTGCAATAAAGACAAGTGATATTACAGAGATAAGATAGTTTATTTAACGTCGGTTTACGAAATCAGGAACATTAGCTCACACAGGAGCTTATATCACCGACACAAATAACCGAGTAAAAGTACAAATAACATGTAAAAACACGGAAATATATACATTATACGAATATACTTGAATGTATGAGGCGCCGTATGTGACAATATTGTCAACGACAAATATATAGAGTTAAAACCAAAATATAAAGTCGCCGTTTGTGAAAATATTGTCAAACACAAATATATAGTTAACACCTTTGTAAATATATATAAAACGAAATAAATAGGGCCTATATATAAAGTTATTTTTTTTTAATTTTTATAAATATTTTTTTAACATAAATAACGATAGGAAGTTAAGACGTTAAATTTAACGTAAATATAAAGTACACGAACAAACTTAAATAAAGTGTACATGTAAACCGCAATCGATGTGCGCGCGAGTAATACTGGTTAATCAAAACTGCAACTGAGTTCGGAAGCGAAACTATGACAGCGGTGAAAACCACTCGCATGTCACAGATGTGGCGAATCAAACAATAAGATCACGTACCTGAACATATTTCAGCTCACTGCCATAATGATTTAGTAAAGGCCTATTCCAATTTTCAACAATTACTGTTATCATTTACAATCGTACTTCAGAGTTATCACATCAATTAGATATAAATACATCTACTTATAAATCACCATAAGATATCCTAGCCTGCAGCCAATATCACGGCCTGTCCCTTAGATGTTCAATCTACGATTCCGCCGGCCAAGTCGCTGGTTGCTATTTGCCGCATAAAAACATCAACAGAAGTTGAAATAAAACATGCGCAATAACGATGCATTAATTATGCGCAACATAAATATTAGGCAATTTGAAATCACACTGAATATGAGCATATTTCATTGATCAGAATATGATCATTCATAGCCTAGTTATAGGATTTGGAATTATATTGTCGTTTTGTATATTTTATCGTTTTTCGATAATTTCCGAATTTCCAAACAAGACAAAAATTTGCAGGGAACTTGGTATAAGTACAGCGAATGTGGAAACTAATGGGTCATGAGGAACCGGTTGCACTATGCTGGTATCATCAAACGTACCGCTCTCAAATTATGAAAGAACCATGGCGTATACTGTGGGAACCACCAGTGTGGATTGTACTGTTGCGTTCACCGTTCCTCGTTTTCATTATCGAGATCATTTATTATAGCATGATACGCTTACTTGATCTCAAACTTTTTAGGTTTTAAGTTAGTATAACGTAAGTAGAATAAAATAAATTGTTGATATTCGTAAGCGCTAGGTACTGGGTTCAATCCCTGGCCGGGTCATACCAAAGACTTGAAAAATGGAACTTGTTGCTTCCTCGCTTACGCTCAGTATTAAGAGGATAGAACAAGGACGGTGTCAGTATAATGTGACTGAGTGGGGTGTCATGTTTGCCTACGGAATGATATTTCGGTGGGACAGCAGTATAAAATGGCAGCATTAGATCTGCTCGGTTACAAGTAGTTAACTACACCCCTCCCACTCACCTCCCTTCCCTTCCCCGTCGTGATATAGCTGAAAATATGTTGAAAGCAACGTTAACCCCTATTCACTCACTCGTCAGCGTATATAATAGGGTTAATACCGATGCCCGTCAAGAACCCCACGCGTATTGAAGATCAATTAGCGATTAGCACACAGGGGTAAAACGGCTTCGACTGATTCCTTAGTTACTAGTAACAGCTTCGAGGCAGCGCAAAAGTGAAAAAAGGCCAATCTAGTATTCTTCATGAGCCATTAGTTTCCACATTCGCTGTACTTATACCAAGTACAAATTTTCGTCTTGTTTGGAAATGCGGAAATTATCGAAAAACGATAAAATATACAAAAACGACAATATAATTACAAATCCTATAACTAAGCTATGAATGGTCATATTCTGATCAATGAAATATGCTCATATTCAGTATGATTTCAAATTGCCTAATATTTGTGCTGCGCATAATTAATACATCGTTATTGCGCATGTTTTATTTCAACTTCTGTTGATGTTTTTATGCGGCAAATAGCAACCAGCGACTTGGCCAGCGGAATCGTGGATTGAACATCAAAGGGACAGGCTATGATATTGGCTGCAGGCTAGGATATCTTATGTTGATTTATAGGTAGATGTACTTATATCTAATTGATGTGATAACTCTGAAGTACGATTGTAAATGACAACAGTAATTGTTGAAAATTGGAATAGGCCTCTACTAAATTATAATGGCAGTGAGCTGAAATATGTTCAGGTACGTGATCTTATTGTTTGATTCGCCACATCTGTGACATGCGAGTGGCTTTCACCGCTGTCATAGTTTCGCTTCAGAACCCAGTTGCAGTTTTGATTAACCAGTATCACTCGCGCGCACATCGATTGCGCAGCTTCCTTTGGGCATATCCGGTTTACATGTACACTTTATTTAAGTTTGTTCGTGTACTTTATATTTACGTTAAATTAAACGTCTTAACTTCCTATCGTCATTTATGTTAAAAAAATATTTATAAAAAAAAAAACTGTATATATAGGCCCTATTTATTTCGTTTTATATATATTTACAAAGGTTTTAACTATATATTTGTGTTTGACAATATTTTCACAAACGGCGACTTTATATTTTGGTTTTAACTCTATATATTTGTCGTTGACAATATTGTCACAAACGGCGCCACATATGAATGAATGAATGAATGGAATATATATGAATATACAAATAAAAAATGAATGAATGGAATATGTGATGTATATTTATATATATTCATTCCAGTCCTTGCCAACTCAGCACAAGTTTTTTTGAAAATTGAGAGGCTTTCTGCACTTTGAATATGCGGTAAAGCATACCTGATGGATATTAGTGTGTGAGGTGGCTTAGTGAAATTATATTTACCTAAGTGACAAAAGCATGATTTTTTCACCAGAGGATCCCCTAGGGTCACTCTCTTGAAAAATCTCTGGCTGCAAAAAAAATTCACAAGTGTGACGTCACAGTGACGTCTTTTTAACGTTTATACTTTAAATGTAGGCTAAAATACAGAATATCGTCAAAGTAAGGTTCTTGAAATAAACCACCACGATTTTTCTAACTGTAACAAGCTGTGTAATCAGCAGATGTAATTATGAGTTCAAAATATATCACTTTTTCACTATATGGTGAAAAAGAGGAAACGAGTAGTATAGAAAGCAGCAATTTTGAGGGTGCGTGGGGTGTGTTTTAGGGACCATCCGTGGTCCGAATGCGCAGTGTGAGGTGTCAAAATGAAGCTCTGGTGATGTAAACCACGACTTGAGGGATGTCCATGTCATATGTGACGTCCTTGCTGACGTCAGCAGTAGTAGTACCCAAAGTGGGCATTTTGGGTGGTGCGAAGGAAGGTGTTTGAGATAGAGATGGACCATCCATGGTTCGAATGTATCGTGCGAGATGACAAGTGAAGCTCTCGTAGTGTAGACTACGACTTGATGGATGTCCATGTCTGTGATGTCATTGTTGACGTCATTAGTAGGTGTAGTACCCAAAGTGGGTCTAATGGGGGTGCGCAGGAAAGTGTTTGGGGTAGAGATGGGCCATCCGTGGACCGAATGCGTCGTGTGAGGTCTTGGAGCAACGACCGCCAATGCCAAGCTTAACGCTTTAACGCGCTGGTGAAATAGTTCAGAAGCTCTGATTTTCTAGATATTTTATGGAATTGTCACTAATTCATCAAAATGCAGTGACGTTCGTCAGCGCCCGTTGTTACGGCTTAACGCCCTATCCGTATGCCCTAACGCCCGTCTCAACGCCTTAACACCCGTCTCAACGCCTTAACGCCTTATCCTAACGACCTAACGTGCATATATCAGTCAATCGACAGGCTGGGGAAGTAACCAATCAGGGCAGCCATAAGGGCATTCACGGCGTACACACCGTGACATGTAAAAGCATGTAGCAAAATGTAGCACTATATATGACTCTTTATGTTCATCATAATCAACGTTGGTCAGGATGGCCGAGTGGTCTAAGGCGCCAGTCTACATATTTGGGACGTGGGTTCGAATCCCACTTCTGACACACACCTGTTTCGTTATTCTTCGCCATGTTGCAAAACCATTGTACAAATATAGCACAATATATGAATCATTATGACCACGATAACCAGCTTTGGTCAGGATGGCCGAGTGGTCTAAGGTGCCAGTCTCAAGATCTATGAAATTGTCTTCCCGGGGTATGGGTATACTGGTCTGCAGATGCGGGCGTGGGTTCGAATCCCACTCCTGACTCGCACCATTTACTGGTCACACGGAGTCATAGAAAGGAGAATGTTGTTGAGATAGTGTAGTCTCTCAATTTCGGGTAAATAAAAGTCAACGAAATTAACCCAGTTTAGTGTTACAGAAATCAGAAACTATCAGGGTTAATTTTTCAGGGAATTTTCTGGGAAACCCCTGTTCTATTTATAGATCACCTGGGAGTAGTAGAGAAAGGGGAGGTTCGAGGTGCAAACAAGCGCGTTTGGAGAGGTGGCCATGTTCACTCTAGCTACCTGGTAGAGTTACCTCAGCGTATCCCGAAGTGACGTCACAGAGGTCATATGCAAATTTTTAGGTCAACTTGGGGTCGCAGTGGACCAACGCCTCAATATCTATGTTAATGACTTAACGCTTTATCTTAACGCCATAACGCCCTAGCAAAACGCCCTGACGCCATGATGTAGAAAGATGAGAGAACAACAAGAATGACAGGTCAATCATGTTATTAGTCCCTCCAGTACATCATACCCACGCTGGGGGAGCCGCGTTGGGTATGTTTAAAATTCAAGTAGGCTCTTATCCAATTAGAAATCGTCATTTGAGAAAGTTTAATCTTCGGTCATAATCGCTTTCGCCCTAAGCGTCGTCAGGCAGGCAAGGATGCTGTAACGGCAGCATGTCCTGAAACACTTGTTTGCACATTTGGGGCGTAGAAAGTAGGGTGGTCATTCTTGAGGTGCACATGGATATATTTGAGAGATTGAGGTTCTATATCTCATCCAAAGATGAAGTGTAGGGTGTCATCTTGAAGCTCTCGTGGTGTAGACCTCGACTTGAGTGATTCCCATGTCATCTGCGACGTCATTGGTGACGTCAATAGTACGATTGGTGGCGAAATTTTGATTAGTCGGCCAATACATATGGACTGATAATCCCTATATGTACAGACACCACCACCACCACACACCACCACCCCCAAGCGTTGACGCCCGTCATCGCTCGGTGGTGGTGGTAGCTCCCCTAGGGCAGAGCTCTTGGATCGGAGCGCTCGGGGCTGTTGGAGTCTGAGCTTGGAGCTCTTGGAGGACAGAGCCCAGAAGTGACGTCATCGTTGGACTGCGCACACCAGGGTAGCTAACTGCAGAGATAATCTAGGCAGTGCGTTGTTTACAGATTTCACAATCTTCCTGAATGTTTACATGCACCGATACACTGTACGTAAACTGAGTATGTGGTGAATAAAGCATTATTTATTCATTAAAAGGTTATGGCAGCTGATAAAGTGAACTAATTAGACTGTGATGTATTAACCTCACAAAATATCAGAGATAGGTTGCTGTTTATTGTATCTCGGTACAAAATTGTGTTAAACTGATGAAAATGTCCAAACATAATTCTCGATTTGGTGACCATTTTGAATTCATCAGAGCTGGACTATATTGTCACGGTACATATACTGAACATCAGTATCATGTGCCTTTTATGTAAAAGTTTTCACTATATGAAATAGAAATGCGCACATAGGGTAGGTGGTTAGTTTAACCCTATCTGGCTTGGGCTTTTTGGGACCTGTTGTGGTTTTAGGGGGGGGGATGGAGGCGGGGGAGGGGGCGAAATGGCTCCCCTCTAATTATTTTTCTTACCTCTTGAGCTAGAGGGCTGAAACTCACCACACTATACCCTTGGGTCAACCTCTACCAGAAAATGTGAACAAAATCGAAGATGACCGCTTTGATGACATCACAGTGACGTCATTTTCAAAAACGGCATTTTTTGGTCGATTTTTCAGTCAGATTTTCTGAATTTTTTATTTATGCAATTTCTCCTAAATATCTGCATGATAAATTAGTAAATATTAATGAGATGTGAAATAAAATAGGTTTTGCCCGCGGAGAAAAGGAGAAATTTTGAAGAAATATGAAAACACATCCCTTTTCTGGGACTCCACGTGGCCGCCATCTTGAACTTTCCCATGACCCTCTGCTCGGGGGGGTTATGCAAATATGCTCAAAATGATCTCAATATAATAAACTATAAAGTCACTGAGTTTCAGCTCTCCATTTTTTGTCGTTCCGGAGATAGCGCCAGGCCAGGTAGGGTCAAGTCAACACATTTTAATCCCTCCCCCCCTTCCAAATTACAACATAAACCCCATCCCATGCAGAGTTCAGCTTGCAGCCGCAGATTTTCTGGGTCCTGGAACGATCACAAATCAGCATGCAAAAGATAATGCTTTTGTCACAAATGTCGATAACTTTCGATTATTTTACGGCAAGCCACTCGACTATAGGCCCTGTTTAGTTGTTTTGCAAAGTGGAATGTCTAACTGTTTGTTTCTTCTCAGGTTGTATTTTGTGTCTTTCACATAAACAGTTCCTGGATGTATTTAGGGCTAATCCTATTCATGGCTTTATAGACTTCCGTCGCCAAAAGCAGCTGACGCAAAATAGAGCCTGGGGCCTCCAAAGTCAGCTTTCTGTTTTCTATTTTTTTACTCAGTTCCTTTGGGTGGCAGTCTGTGTAGTCTACTGTCTCGATCGGACTGATTAGATTAATAAATTAATCCGCGAGTGAAGGACGGGGCGGTAGGAAGGGGTGTATTCGTTTTGTTAGTTATTTTAATTTCCCTTCAGTGATAACACATTACATTCTGCAAAAATGGCTGTAAGTAAGAAACCTAATTTCGAAGAGAATCTCAAATAAAATTTAATGAAATGCTATTCACATCTATATATCAGATCTATGCACCTTGATATTTGAAAGTATCCCGATAGAATATTCGATTTGTATGACTTTCATATTCAAACAATAAATATCCTTCATGCGTAATATGCAAATATATTCTCTGCATTATCCCAAAGGAAAAACACTGAAAGTGGGAAAAATAATGGCAAGAGAGAGACTAATAAATAACGACAGAAACAGACAGAACCATTCGTACATATCATAACATATCAGACAGTGAAGTCTATATTTAAGACAGGAACACAACTTGGATGGGTGATCCTTTTCAACTCATCATACTCATATTCTCTCGGTTTATTTATCCATAAAAGCAGAAGTTAACCCTACCGGGCCTGGGGGGGGGGGGCCATTATGGCCCCCCCCAACCAAACTTTCTGCACTATCTCCGGAACGGCAAAAAATGGAGAGCTGAAACTCCGTGACTTTATCGTTTGTCTTATTGGGGTCATTTTGAGACTATTTTCATAACCCCCGGAGCAGAGGATCATGGGTAAATTCAAGATGGCGGCCATGTGGTGTACCAGAAAAGTGATGTTTTTGTCATATTTCTTCAAAATTTCTGTTTTTCCGCAGTGAAAAGTGGGCAAAAACTATTTTATTTCATATCACATTAATATTTGTTAATTTTTCATGCAGTTTTTGTGGAGAAATTGCAAAAATAAAAAATTCGGAAAATCTGACCGAAAAATCGACCAAAAAATGCCGTTTTTCAAAATGGCGTCACTGTGACGTCATCAAAGCAGCCATCTTGGATTTTTTTACATTTTCTGGTAGAGCTTGACCCAAGGGTATAGTATAATAAGTTTCAGCCCCCTAGCTCCAGGGGTAAGAAAAATAATTAGGGGGGGCCATTTCGGCCCCCCCCCCAGGCCTGGACAGGTCCCAAAAAGCCCAGGCCAGATAGGGTTAAGTAAATTACAAATAACAATCTCGTGTTGCGATTATCGTTATCTGTAGTTGATCATTCTCAAACGAATAACTTCCCAAACTTTCCGATTGAGCTGAGGGGAGGTTACGGTGGAGCAGGGTTCGGGAATATTCTAGGTTTTAGATTTCTTTGACATATCACATTCTATATATATTAAAAAGCCTTTCGCGATATCATAAAAGATATATTATTAGCAAATATAAAAAAAATTAATATCACTCAATTATCTTTACCAACTCTCTAAATTATTTAAATATATGAAATATCCCAAAATGTGAAGTTGTAGCTACAAATTATTGGATCTGTGCGCCTGTATTCGCGACATTATCCTTATATTAAGTACCCAGTTAAGTTCTGTTGTGTTTAACAAGAGAATGCAAACTCAACAAAATACAGCAGGAGACAAGCGAGTTGTCCAGTTACCTGTATCAGCAAAATACAATAGAAGTCGATTTCGGCTTCTAACGGCTAGGAAATCCGCTTTTGGTCACGTCAACCATACCAGAGGACGACAATTCCCCTATCGGTTAGACACAACGATAAGATGTAATTTTATCTTCCTAGCTGTAGAACTAAAGAATTTGTCGTGATGTCCAGGTTAGGATTAGCAAAATTTCGCCAGACAGGATTATGAGCGACCAATAACATCAAACGTCGAGGCAGGGATGACCGAGAAGCTTATCGGGATTTCGGCTCATTCGGACCCACATACGGCTGAGAATGACTTATAATATCTTCCAATGGCGTTTCAGTTACCAACGTTAGTCCCTGAGCTACCGATTTTAAATAGATAAATAATAAGTCAAGGAAAGGACGAGATAACCCAACTAAGGCCCGGAAGATCCAACATTGGTCGAGCGAATCAGACCAAACTCTGACTCATAGTGTTAAGCGGAATTAGATACGCTAGCTATATATATATAGCTAGCTCAATGATGGAAATATTTACAAGCTTTCAAAAACTATACTGTCTTCATCGTCAGGTAGTGACTGATTACCTGCCTTATGTAAAGTCTGATCTGCTGAGAGCAGTTCACACTGTGCATAGTCCTAGCGCCAACTTGTGAATATATACCAAGTGGGTGAAGAAAACAAGTTACAGAGTAATCATGTACAGTAAACACGTAATGTTTAGCTGCTTGGTATATACTCACAAATAGGCGGCTATGAGCCTACTAGTCAAGCAACATGACTCTGAATATATTATCAGAGTCATGCCGTGGGATCGAAGACGAATCACTGACAACAATAAAATGAATCTTTATTATGTAATAAAGAAAACGTTAGCCCCAAAATCAAGACTGACTTTCACCTTTTAAATGAGATAAAATATCATTTTACGCACATTTAATTAATTTACATTTGGATTTTTAGTTTTTGTAATAACGGAAGAGGAGGAGCTTAGGTCCTTTTTGTGAAAGAGCCGAAATTGGGTCCCAAATCATCACTGGATGAAACCCTGCTCCGGAAAATATTACTTCATTTCAAAGAGTCTAGAACCATTTTAGGGAGATTTTCACAAAAGAATTTCACTCAATAATTTCTCATTCTGCTGTTAAAAGAAATTCTTTTTTTTTAAATCAAATTTTGAAAATGATGTCAATAAAATTGAATAGGGAAAAGGCCGTTCTTTCCATTAATTGCGAAGAAAACTCGCACTGAAAATTACAAAGAATGTTCTTCTGGGTACATTCACTGAAATCTTCGTTTAATAAACCCAACATGAATGAAACATGATATACATACAAAAGAAATATTTTTGGTTTTATTTTCAGTACAATTTTTATAAAGGATGTGTGATGTTTACATACGAAAAGCTCCTGTGTGTGTGGCGGTAATCAAGCTGTTTTGGGAGGGGTTTTTTTTTCAATCCAAAACCTGCAAAAACATATTTTGCTTGAAGAATATGTACTGAAATATCAGCCTGGAAACAATTACGATTGTCAGTTGCATAAAAAAGAGTTTACATTTCATCAAAATGTGCTCCCTGGCATATTTTTGTATTTCTGAGGCATTTATAAGGAGAATGTTCTCTTGTAACACAAATGCCACCTCAAAACAAAATTATATTTTCGCAAAGATATTTAGAAGATTGCTCATTTGAAAGTATTAAGTCTGATTTTTGTTTGATGTGTCATATTCTCATGACGAGAAAATCTTCCCTATAAATGCCTAAAAAATACAGCATTAGTCCAGGGAGCATATTTTCATGAATCAAAAATTCAGTTATATTCAGCACCCCATACGACCCATTCGGGCCAATAGTGGGTCATCTCGAACCCGAAACGTCCGTTCCCATGAACTTTTAGCACTGCGTATGCGTGCCATAGCCTCTACTTCCACAACCCACCAGTCCATTCGAAGGCTCCTACACGAGTACTTCACTTTGACACCCCATTCAGACCAATAGTGTTCCATCTCGAGGCTAAAACAGCCATTCCCATTTCCTTTTCTCACAATTGCCGGTCTACGCCAGCGCAACTTAGTCTCTACCTCCATTCCCAAAATGCCTGAATTCGCTACTACTCCTAAGGAAATGGTCATCACTGAAGTTGTCGTCTACACCACAAGAGCTTCAAAATGAGACCCTACATGACCTATTTGGATAAAATATAGGCCCTCAATCTCTCAAATACGCCCTTGCGCTTCTCCAAAATGTCTACTGGTAGATGCCGTGAAATGTGCGTACTATTGTTGCATGTTCTCTTTAGGTCCACATGTTGATAGTGAAAGTCTGCTCCTTACACACATGTAACTAATATTACCGTGTTTGACATGGAACATTGGACTTTATCTCCATTTTTGGCATTTTCGTATGTATTTCAGCATGCTTTTTTTACATATCATCTCGAACCAGAATTTTTCGATGTTAAACAATCCATAATAAAATGAATACGAGAAAGCCAGAACGCACACTATGCAAGCCACATTTTTAAGGTTTTTCATTATTATGCGTTATTTTGTGTTCCTGTAGGCGTCATATCTTTGAACAGCTACATGGAGCATGTTTTTGGTTTTCATAAGCATGTATCTTATTATGGTTCCCTTTCTGTGAACAGCTATAATATGGACACAGTCAACACTTATATGGTTTTTCATCAGTGTGGGTTCTTTCATGTTTCTTTATGTTCCATTTGTGTGAACAGCTATATTATGGACAGAGAGCATTTTATCGTTTTGCACCAGTATGTGTCCTTTCATGTCGCCCAAGGTGTCCTTTCTATGAACAGCTATATCGACAGAGTGAGCATTTTATGGCTTTGCACCAGTATGTGTCCTTTCATGTCGCCCAAGATATCCTTTCTATGAACAGCTATATCGACAGAGTGAGCATTTTATGGCTTTGCACCAGTATGTGTCCTTTCATGTCGCCCGAGATACCCTTTCTATGAACAGCTATATACATGTAGACAGTGAGCATTTTATGACTTTGCACCAGTATGTGTCCTTTCATGTCGCCGAAGGTGTCCTTTCTGTGAACAGCTATATGGACAGAGTGAGCATTTGTATGGCTTATCACCAGTGTGTGTTCTTTCATGTTCCTTTAGGCTCCCTTTCTCTAAACAGCTATATGGACAGAGTGAGCATTTATATGGCTTTTCACCAGTATGTGCCCTTTCATGTCGCCGAAGGTGTCCTTTCTGTGAACAGCTATATGGACAGAGTGAGCATTTGTATGGCTTTTCACCAGTATGTGTTCTTCCATGATCCTTCAGTCTCTGTTTTTGTGAACACCTATATGGGCAGAGTGAGCATTTATATGGCTTTTCACCAGTATGTGTCCTTTCATGTTCCCTTAGGTGTACTTTTTGTGAACAGCTATATGGACAGAGTGAGCATTTGTATGGCTTTTCACCAGTATGTGTCATTTCATGTTTCCTTAGGCTACATTTCTGTGAACAGCTATATGGACAGAGTGAGCATTTATATGGCTTTTCACCAGTATGTGTCCTTTCATGTTCCCTTAGTTTTACTTTTTGTGAAGAGCTATATGGACAGAGTGGGCATTTGTATGGCTTTTCACCAGTATGTGTCCTTACATGTTTCTTAAGGTTTACTTTTTTTGAACAGCTATATGGACAGAGTGGGCATTTGTATGGTTTTTCCCCAGTGTGTGTTCTTTCATGATCCTTCAGGTTTCCATTATGTGAACAGCTACATGGGCAGAGTGAGCATTTATATGGCTTTTCACCAGTATGTGTCCTTTCATGATTCTCTCGGTTTACTTTACCTGAACAACCTTGTGGACAGAGTGAGCATTTGTATGGCTTTTCACCAGTGTGTGTTTTTTCATGATTTCTTATGCCTCCTTTCTGTGAAAAGCTATTTAGACAGAACGAACATTTGTATGGCTTTTCACAAGTATGAACTCTGTCAGCTGTCGTTCTTCCTGTATTGTCCGTTTCTGGATTCCAATATCTCAAAGATTCGTTGGGCAGTTTTGTCGTCTCTGCTGTCTTGACTTTTATCATGTACATGGCCACAGGAAAAGGTCTATCAGAGAGGAAATCATCGACACGTGTCTGCTCGTCATCAGAACACTTCTTGACAAAAGACTAAATCAAACAAAAAACATAATCAGCCTTATTTTTATATAAACACTTCTTTCCACTTCAATACGGTCAGTTATTAATTATATCTTCGAAAATCTGTTTGCAAAATCACATAGAGTTTGTGAATTTAATATACACTTGTAGGACACTCCACCATGAGTCTTTAGAACCGTATCGAAAATCTGTTGTTGCATGTGATTAAAATCTGTTTGCAAAATCACATAGAGTTTGTGAATTTAATATAAACTTGAAGCACACCCCACCACGAGTCTTTAGAACCGTATCCAAAAGCTGTTGTTACATGTGATTAAAATCTGTTTGCAAAATCACTTAGAGTTTGTGAATTTAATGTAAACTTGTAGCACACTCCACCATGAGTCTTTAGAACCGTATCCAAAAGCTGTTGTTGCATGTGATTAAAATCTGTTTGCAAAATCACATAGAGTTTGTGAATTTAATATAAACTTGTAGCACACTCCACCATGAGTCTTTAGAACCGTATCCAAAAGCTGTTGTTGCATGTGATTAAAATCTCTTTGCAAAATCACATAGAGTTTGTGACTTTAATATACACTTGTAGGACACTCCACCATGAGTCTTTAGAACCGTATCCAAAATCTGTTGTTGCATGTGATTAAAATCTGTTTGCAAAATCACATAGAGTTTGTGAATTTAATATAAACTTGAAGCACACCCCACCACGAGTCTTTAGAACCGTATCCAAAAGCTGTTGTTGCATGTGATTAAAATCTGTTTGCAAAATGACTTAGAGTTTGTGAATTTAATGTAAACTTGTAGCACACTCCACCATGAGTCTTTAGAACCGTATCCAAAAGCTGTTGTTGCATGTGATTAAAATCTGTTTGCAAAATCACATAGAGTTTGTGAATTTAATATAAACTTGTAGCACACTCCACCATGAGTCTTTAGAACCGTATCCAAAAGCTGTTGTTGCATGTGATTAAAATCTCTTTGCAAAATCACATAGAGTTTGTGAATTTAATATAAACTTGTAGCACACTCCACCATGAGTCTTTAGAACCGTATCCAAAAGCTATTGTTGCATGTGATTAAAATCGGTTTGCAAATTCACATGGAGTTTGTGAATTTAATATAAACTTGTAGCATACTCCACCATGAGTCTTTAGAATCGTATCCAAAAGCTGTTGTTGTATGTGATTGAAACCAGATTTCAAAACAAGCTGAGGAGATAGCAGGTTCTCTGCTCTGTTTGAGAGCATACAGCATTTATGCTTCAAATATCTCCTTAAATGTAACTCGGAAAGTGGATATGGGTATGTGGAAAGGGACATTTATCTGGAATTGTTGAGACAACTTGAGGTTTGGGAAGCAATGCTGGATAGTGTAACACTGGAATGCACGTCTGCAGTTCTTTATGGAATTTTGGATGGTGAAGCTTATAAATCGATGGGTGTTATAGATCTCAAGATGTCGCGTTCACAACACAGATCGATACAATAAGGGTGAGTGAAATCCAAGACGGCCAATGGCAGTCATATTGGATTACATACTACTTCAATGAAAATCAACACTAATGGCCGTCTACTGATGCGAAACAACTTCTCAAGTTTGAAGTCAATTGGCCAAGTTGTTTTCAAGATACCGCGTTCACAAGATACAGGAGGGACGGAATCCAAGATCGTCAAATCTCAATGGCAGCCATCTTGGATTACATACCGCGAAGCACCTTATCAAGTTTGAAGTCAATTGGACAAATTAATCTCAAGATACCGCGTTCACAGGGTGCAGGACAGACGGAATCCAACCAAGATGGACAATTGCAGCCATCTTGGATTACATGCTACCTGAATAAAAATCAATACCAATGGCCGTCTAACTGATGTGAAGCGCCTTCTCAAGTTTGAAGTGAATTTGTTGAGTTGTTCTCAAGATATCGCGTTCACAAGACGCAGGATGGACGGAATCCAAGATGGTGCAATGACAGCCATCTTGAATTACATACTACCTCAATGAAAATCAATACAAAATGGACGTCTTACTGATGTGAAGCACCTTCTCAAGTTTGAAGTCAATTGGGCGAACTGTTCTCGAGATACCGCGTTCACAAGATGCAGGACGGACGGGCAGATGGAAGAACGGAAGGCCGGATAGACGGCTAGCATTTTCGTGGCGAAGGACAATAACGCTCCCCGTCTCGCATGTCGATGATTTTACATGTTTAAGATCCGGAAACAAGAACCGGGTTTCTGTGTTGAAAGACCTAGCTGACGGCAGATCAAGGTCAAACGTCTGGCCCGTTTCACTACGGGGAGAGTACAACAAGTGTACGGTAAATGCAAAAGTCATCTCCTATATTTTATCTTGATTCATCGATTCAATATTTTATTCTCTAGATACCGTGATGGTGTCCTGTTAAGATTAATAGAATTTAGATATATCGATTAATTCCAGTAGATATTTCTCTCTTCACGAGGTCAACCTATCATTCCCACGTAGTTGTGACCTAAGCTTGACGTTTTGGACATACATTGGTCAGTACTCAGAACATGGAAATGAGGGTGTTGATGCCAGATCTTCATAAGTGACAAGTAGAATGGAGAGCGACTTTTGTAGATCTGGTTTTAATCTAATCAACAACTGTGTTTCACGGCTTACCGGTAATTGTTCACATGGATCATGCTTAACACCACCTTGTTGTTCTCCCACCGCACATTGGGCTGCTGGTTCTGTCTTCACTGTTACATCTCCCGTTTCCATAGATTCATTTGCAGAATGCCGGTGCGTTATCCCATCATCTTGCACCAATGATCCTGTCGCTTGATCAAGAGGTTCCAGTTTTACTGATAAGTCTTCCATTGTCCTCACAATTATTACAGGCAATTTAGTCTCGCTGAAATAAAAACAACAATCATCTTTTATTAGTGGCTTAAAGGAGAAATATTCGGTAATTCAGTTTAAACGTCACATCTCAACTACTAGATTATTTTACCTAAGAATAATGTCATCGAAAACTATGAAGCCACAAAAGAATTATGGTGAAAAATAATTCATAGCCCAAATTTTTTTATAATAATAATAATATTAATAATAATTAAAAAATCTTTTTTTCTTCAGCAGTCCCCCAATTTGTTCGTCTTCTTTAACCACAACAATTCTTCGTCAATTTCTTCTTCTTCCTTTTTCCGTGCTGTCACAAGGCAAACATTTTGTTTTTTCTTTCACAATATTTTTCTTTTTTTTTAATCAACCAATAAAATGTAGCCATATAAAAATATCATTGACCGCACACTAACAACCTGGACTCTGCGTTAATCAACCAATGAAATATAGCCACATAATCTTCGACGATTACAGCTCTTTAGAGGAAGAATGTTCGACCATCGTGACACTGTTTAATACTTTAGTGTTGGATTGAAATATCGTAATATATTCTCAGAGCTACTAAACGAAACACTGAAGTTCTCTTTTTGTTTATATATATATTTTTATCTTTTTATTTACAATCGGCATAATAAGTTGTCTATATTATTAAAGAACCGGCATGAAATGTCCGTCCGTATGTCTGTTTGTCTCTCTGTCAGAGATAGCGTCCGCTGACACTCTTGAAAGTGTTTGAGCCACCAAACTTGGTACACATATACTACACCTACAGGATGGTGCCCTGCAAGCGTCAGATTTGACATTCAGTATCTCGCTATCGTCCAAATTGTTTTCTCCTATGTTCTGAGTATATAAATACGACTGAGCCACCAAACTTAGAAAACAAATGCTAAGTGACAATACCCACATGATGGTACCACATAAGCATCAGATTCTACAGTCAGAAGCTAGCCATCATCCAAATTGTTTTTCTCTGTGTTCTGCCCTTGTAAGTTGTTTAAAACCGCCAAACTTGGTACACATATAATGCGAGACAATGCCTAGAAGCGTTAGATTCGACATTCAGTAGATAGCCTGAAATGTCTGTATTTATGTCTCTCACAGAGAGCGTCCGTTGACAACCCACCTTCACCAGGTCAAGGTCTCTATTTGTGAGCCAAAGGCGAACCCTTGACCAACTTGCATAGCAAACCGCGTTCCGCCCACATTCCAGTTGCGCTGATGGTAAAATAATGTACGTTTGGGTTTTACTTTCGCTGCTAAACTATTCGCTGATACCGAATGTAAAATATTTAATCCGAGCACGCACAATAAAATATTAATGGATAGACAAGTGAAATTTTATTGAAATCCGTGCGTTTCAATCCAATTCAAATCCTTCACTGGGAAGGTGAGGTCGGATACAATGACATCGCGGATCGCCGTTGAAGTTTCCGTGTTTCCTACATTTGTCTGGCTTGCTGGACGTTTGAAGGTAGATGAATGGGTTTATTTTCTCTTCAAATAGATTTTGTTTTAAACTGTTTCCTTTATATTTATCAATCTTCATGGTTGTTGAAAAGGTTCATGTTCATCTGCCACTGGGTATCGCACAAGCTATGGTGTTTTCGAATCTGTTGTCACGGTCGCCATGGTCGCGGTACTTAAGTGATATGATTGGTCAATATGTGCAGGATGTTGCTTTTGCTGACATCTACCGCTGATTTGTCGTTGGTCGCGATACATTGCCCAAGTGTACCACGAGCTATATCTAGGATAGAGATACCCCTGGTTTTAGCGAGGATGTTGACACTCTTGCATGTGATTTAGAGCCACCAAACTTGGTACACATATACTACACCTACAGGATGGTACAATGAAGGCGTCAAATTCGACAATCAGTAGCTAGTCATCGTCCAAATTGTTCATCTCTGTTCTGCCCTTGTAAGTGATTTAAAACCGCCAAACTTGGTACACTTATAACACGAGACAATGCCTATATAATGGTATCATATAAGCGTTAGATTCGACACATATTAGCTAGCCCGAAATGTCCGTATTTATGTCTCTCACAGATAGCGTCCCTTGACACCCTTGCAAGTGGATTAGAGCCACCAAACTTGGTACACACATGCTACACCAACAGGATACCATGAAAGCGTCAAATTCGACAATCAGTAGCTAGCCATCGTCCAATTGTTTTCCCCTATGTTCTGAGCATATAATTACGACTGAGCCACAAATGCTATGAGACATTTACATGAAGTTACCATATATGCACGTCAGATTTGACAGCCAGTAGCTAACCGTCGTCCACATTGCTTTCCCTGTATTCTGCCATCGCGAGTGACTTTGGGCCACCAACTTAGTACACGTATACCACGAGGCAATGCCTATATGATGGTACCATATAAGCGTCAGATTCGACAGCCAGTATCTCGCTATCGTCCAAATTGTTTTTTCCCTATGTTCTGAGTATATAAATACGACTGACCATATGGAACCATTCGATAGTGTAAAGTACAGTGGCTGTACCTAGTATATACATACTAGCTAAATACTAAGCATCAGATCCAACATTCAGTAGCATGCCATAATTCCCGGGTCTATTTTCATGAATACCGTGTTTTCTTTTTATACATCGAATAGCGGTACAGTGCACAACGTAAGATATAGCCTGCAAAGAATAGCTCTTGTTGGATATTTGGGCTAGGTTACCACGCAATTTTTCCCATCAAGTAAGGCCTTAGCAAAAGCTTCCCTGACTGAACTGCTAAGAGCTTTAAACCTCATAGGGGCCCAAAAACAATGATCATTTCTGAAATGATATTAAGAACAATATAGTTCTCTGTATGTTGTATGAAATATATTTCTGTTGATTGCCAAAATGATTGGATGTCACAATATACAAATTCGAGCCTTTCTGTTTCAGTTTTACAGAAATAACATAACGGACACCATGTTATTTTCGTTTATTAATAAACTATTACTGGGGAGAAATCTGCGCAGAATTTTCAGTTGTAAATTCCACAGAGCAGTGTCTTGTGTTGGGTATAAGAGTTGGCCATCATATAGTTACATTTTCACCTAATGTCTAGTCTGGACAAACTTCTCTCTCACTATTGTTCAGAGATTGGGACCAGCCCGTTGGAAACCATCCTGAAGACCCCTACAACCTTTAAAACATTTCATTAAGGAACGCAGCGCAGGAGGGTATATGGGAGAGGTGCGGTTCTCTTTCATAATTGTTTACATGTAGTCTTCCATTCATTCAGGATGTTCCTGAAATAATCTTAAATAATCCAAAAAATGTGCCTTTTAAACTTAATTTAATTTTACTTCGTTAAAGTTACACAACTCTCGTTGTTCATTTAAAAGATCTTCAAAGTGATTCAAACCTTTGCTGGACCACTGTTGGATAAAAAAGATTGACTTCATAAAATGTGAATTTAACCAGATAGATTCACACTAACATGACTAAAGAGATTATCATCAGGAAATTTAATTTTTCTATCAAAGGTTTGCCATGCAGAAAGTACTCCAGATTTTTCCGATTTTCTATCTCCCCGCCAGTGAAAACATTTTATCCAGAGCGGTATGGTACCATAGTGTTGACTGCATCTTCACCGTAACGGTACCTAAGCTGTACCAGAGCACACACAACCATCGATGGTCCATATGCTACCATTATGGTGAAGACGTCACTGCTATGGCACTATATCGCTCTGGTCACAATGTTTTCACTGGCAGGGAACTTACATGTGTTACTGTACCCCTGATTTCAGCGAGGATGGGTACAGAGCAGAGATGATTGATATCATTTAGTTCATCAGACTTTACTTTGGACACATGAATTATTTTTTTTAAACTAGAGCCTATAGGCTTTGGCATGTAATCTATGACTGGGTCAACTTATCATTTTAATAAAACATTGTTTCGAAGTAGATTCGATTATTAATCAATTATTTTTAGGATGAGACTTTCTTGGTGAAGCACAGAAACTAGTGCTGGATGGGTCGACCCCGTGGGGGTTCGAACCTGTGCTCTCGGAATTTGGCACTAAATGCAAGCGCCCTAAACCACTTTGCCACCTCAGCTCTTGTTTTTGCAGCTGCGTTTAGGCCTATATTGCACGGCAATAGCGTGAAGAATAGATGTATTTAGTCTAGGGGCCCCATTAGAATTTACTTATATCAAGATTTTCAATTTTTTCCCCACGGGTTAGAACAGCAGTATTTTAGTCCTTGGTTCTTCAACCTGAGCCAGTTAGTGCGTCATGGGGCTTTGTTTACATTCCACTCGAAAGTATGTCACTCAGTCACGGGGTCGTGGAGCTGTGTATCAATGAAGGGTGGTCAGTGAAAATTTTGTGACTGATTGATCCGAACTGAAATGTTTTGTATGGCATAGCTAATTTCTAAACTACCGCTGTTATGTTAGCAGGGGTCCAATATACACACATAACAGCCATAAGATCTAAGGCTAATGAAATTTAATACACGACTCCACAGTCTCGCCATATTAGGTAAACCGGGTCGTATCCAAAGCGAGGCTCTGGGTCAGTGGAATGTAAACACTGGCGAGAAAGCGTATGGCCCAGGCTAATAGGCATAAATACACGACTCCACAGTCTCACCATGTTAGGTAAACTGGGTCATATCCAGAGCGCGGCTCTGGGTCAGTGGAACGTAAACACTGGCGAGAAAGCATGTGGCCCAGGCTGATCAAACATGCCGAAAGGTGCAAATAATGGCTCAAGTAAAGGAAAAGGCAAGGCGGAAAGAGGGTATAATGATGGAATATTATAATGTAAAATACTGCTTGCTGATCAGGTTATCAGTGCACTCATTACATGAATATTTGAAGAAATTTGGTAATTTTGACCAAATATTTCAGGTCATAAATCAAGAGATGCACATCTTCAAACCATATTGAACATGTGTATAAAGTTTCAGAAACATCCAGTAATAACTGAGTGACTAGTTAATTACACAAGAACATGCTCTATATATATTGGAATATATGCAGAAAATCGACAAAGTCCAAATCTGGATAAAGAAGGCCTGGTAATTTTGACCAAATATTTCAGGTCATAAATAAGAGATGCACATCTTCAAACCATATTAAACATGTGTACAAAGTTTCAGAAACATCTAGTAATAACTGTGTGACTAGTTAATTACACAAGAACATGCTATATATATTTGAATATATGCCGAAAATCGACAAAGTCCAAATCTGGGTAATTTTGACAAAATTAATATTTCATGTCTCAAATAAGAGATGCAAATCTTCAAACATGTCTACAAAGTTTCAGAACCCTCTGATAAAAATAGTAGGAGTAGTTGATAACACTAAAAACTTGTCTATACATGGGAATAGATCCTGAAAATGGCAAAGTCCTATATTAGTTCAAAACGTCATAAATGTGCCAAAAATTATAATTTCGCCTAGTACATGTAAATAGGACATGCACAACTTCAAACCATAGGTAACACATATGTAAAGTTTCATTAAAATAGAAGCAAAATCTAAGGAGTAGCCCGGACAAAATTGTGTGATCCTGAGAATGGCAACGTCCTATCAAGTTCAAAACGTCATAAATATGTCAAAAATAAAAATAAAAATAGGAGATGCACATCTTCAAACCATAGGTAACACATATATAAAGTTTCATTAGAAAAATAGAAGCAAAATCTTAGTAGTCGGGGGGAAAAAATGTGTCCACAGACAGACGGTCGGACGGACAGACAGACGAACAAGCCGATTCCAGTATACCCGCCCTAACTTCGTTGCGGGGGATATAATAAATACTGTGCTATCACATTATATAGACTGAGGATTACTTCTTACTGTGTAAAATGAATGCTCTAGGCCCACTAAACTTTAGTACTGGTAATACTAGGAGAAATGGCATATTCGGTGGAATTTCTGTTTCATTTCTCTCAACCTTATGAGAATATAATTTTTGGTTAAATATTTAATGTTTTGTATTGTTATTTTTGGTTTCCAGTTTTACGCTAGGTATTCTCATGGTTATACTGGTAGATTATTGTTGTTGCTTCATGGTGTAATGGAGAGTAGTAGCCTAGCTATATAATGCTTTCACTGATATTGGAGAGTACTGTATATAGTCACACAATCACTAACACTGTCTTGTTCAGTACCGGTATCTATTTGAGTGAAAAAATATATAAATATTTTTATTTTAAATATATTTATATTCTGTGATTAAATATCGTATCAATTGCAGCCCTCGCTATAAGAGTTTGCCGAAGCAAAACCGTCCATCCACGGCAAAAAAAATGCCGCAGATGTCTGATTTTCCGAACTGAATAATTATCGTGGGGCCTATGTTTTTATCAGATGGGTATCATACCAGGCCTTATTTTTTGACGCGAACGCTAGTTCAGGTTACGTGAAGGTTGCGCAAACCATATTTCACGTGGGGCGAATTTCATCTGCAAGCTTACTTTCACAAGTCGGCAGTGTCTGTCTGCACAAAGTGAAAATAAAATAAAAAGTGGCCCCGAGACAATACATCTTTTCTTCAGGCTAATTTACACGGCCGTGGTTGTTTGATAAATCATGAATTCCTTATGGCCTAGTTAATTGTTTGGGTCGGAGTGGTTTCGTTTTCACTGGTCAGACAATTACGCATGCCCAGATGGAAATAGGTCAGTCCGTTCAGCAATGTCAGAAGTTGCATGAAATAGAAAGTGAAGAGGTCTGTCCGAAAGTGAATGGCCAATTAGCGGACCCACTCTAGGAAGCAACCCCATAATTAGATTGGCACTGAAGCTGCATGCGAAGTGCTACCGGTTAAAAGTGTGTACCTAAACTGTGACGTCTGGGACGTATTTCTTTCACATTATAATTTTTACAGCCTGTTGACCTCAACACGTGCTTCGAACAATTCCACGCAAGCCCCGGGCGATCTCAATCATGAAGGCTGGTGATCACGGGAGGGGGGGAATTGGGGGTGGAAAGACCAGTCGCATGCAAATTACAACATCATCATTCATTCTCGGGTTTTGTATTCGAATGAACCGTTACCTTATTTTTATGTCATTGAAATATTGCCACTGTTTTCACGGGTTTAAAATGTTCATATGATCAAATAATATGAACTCGTGTTCAGCTTTGTTACAGCTTTCACCCCTGCTGATTTTGCCAAGTGACTCAAGTGAGGTTATCCCCGTGGGGGAGATGGGTTGTAGTGAAGTTTCTCCGTAAATCAAATAGCATCTTGTTGGGGTATTTGTTCTCTTATTAAGAGTAGATAATCTTTATTCTTTTCACACTAATGTAATATTCTCGTGGTTTCCGGATAATAAATAGCTTTTTGCTAAAACAATGGGGAAACAGTTAATTGCGTATGCGTGCTCTTCCACCCCTGGAGTCAAAATCAGAATGGGCTTAGCGATAGCGGGTCATGCGCTGTGGCTGGGTACTAAGTCCAGATACGAATGTTTGACACCCAAAAGTCATTTGTACGACAGGGTCAGGATGCAAGTATCTTTATTATCAGCGACTATGGCAAAGCATTTTCTTGGTGTAGATGACAAAGGACCTACCCTTATGATATGATCCAAAAATAGTGTGCGTGGGGCACAGGTTGTGAAAAACGCATCCCTGTTTACAAGACAATGCTTCTCTTGAGCTTTTTGCTCCAATAAACAACACTCGTTATTCTTCTTACATTAATGAAACATTATTGCGCTTTCAGCGGAATAAAAATCTATTTGATTGAACAATGAGACACCAGTTTTAGAATTTTTCCACCCCTTACCTACCCCGGTCTTCATGCTGATTTCACCATTTCAGACTGACCCGATTCTTGTCAACTCGACATACCGTACCGTAAATTAACGGGAAATGGTGCACTCGAACTCGGCACAAAATTAACATGCCTTGCAACAGGGTTTGTCCAGAATATTTTACGGAAACATTACGAACAAGAGAGTGATTAAAAGAATGTATTATAGCGCCTCTATCGAACTAAGACGTCTCCTCGAAGAAGAATAGGTTCGCAGCAGTGATCAAGTCAAATCACTCGAGGACACCCCCGACCACTTCCTGCCTATTTACTCGCGCACTGAGACACTGGGACAAGCAAAACGCTGTAAGATAACACTTTCAGATACAAAAGAGTATTGTAACATATATATTGTTAAAGTAATAGACTCAAGAAAGTAAACAATATCACGATAAACAGAAAATACAGACAATATCAAGGATGAGCCCAAGAGCTCTTTCTTTAGGATGTGTACGTTGGTCGGACGGCGGAACGATATCTTTAAACTTAATTCATGTCCCTATAATGTAAATCTATTACCATAGATTACATAAAAACTTTCATCAGCCAAATTATGATAATTGACATCCGTACAACAACCCATCAAGCTCTCTTAAAAGTAAAAGTAGCCTATATCCTCCAGTCCTCTCTTGTTATCCTGCTTGTTCCTGTGCTATGAATGCAAGTGAAAGTATCTTTCAGCCCTCTTGTATTGTTGCAATTAAAAGTATCTGTCAGTCCTCCCTTATTGTAAATGTAAGTGAAATTATAGAGGAAATTGTATTGTTTTGTTTGGTTAATTAATTACCCTGACTTGCATAATGTACAAGGCTGTTCCAAAGTCACACTTGACCAATTGACATGTCGATTGAACGGTTATTGTGTAACACGGACAGACAACACCTGTGGACCGAGAGAGTATACAGTGGCAATGTTATCCAACCTAAGTCCTTGATTATGCTTTCATTACTTTTGCCTCGCTGATTATATAAATTCATGAAAACACAGGGAAAAAAGCTTTTCAATACCACCCTGAATTCCGATGCATCGACTGGCATAACTTATAGTATTAATTCTTCAGTCCTCTTATATCGTTTTGTGTACATTGTTGTAGTATTTTGCCAGTTTTATGCTTGTCTGTTATCTTATAGTTTTGTTAATGCCATACTTTGTAAAGTCGAGCAATAAACATTTGAATTTGAATTGAATTGAATTGTTAACGTAAGTGAAAGTATCCTTCGATTGTCTCATTAATTGCTATTGCAAGATAACGTATGCTTTACGGCTTTAGTCCTCTTGTTATTCATGTGAGCAAGTGTCCCTCACTGGCTCTCATGTTTGTTCTATTTGCTTGTTTGTATTGTGGGCACGACTACCATGTATCTAATAAGATAAATATCGCATATCATAATACCACACTAGAACATGATATGTAATAAATCAAATTTAAAATGGGTCTATCGTAAAGTATACGGTATGTTCGGCTTACTTTAAATTGTATGTATTCCATAATTAAAGCTAACAGTGTGTGTTCATGACACATGATCTTACCTATGGACAGCTACTAAACTTAGCCATATGAACATCTATAGAGGAACACGTAATGACGTCACTCCCCCGCTGTTCTCCCCTCTAAAAAGTCTACAATCAACATCGAAGTTAATGAGATTTATCATAAGAAAGTACAACTCAATTACCATTCTAACATATATGTTGGGGAGCTAAGATATCAACTGCGTCTAAAAGTTTGGTAATATTCTCATACTTAGTTCTATATTTCAAAGCAAAAATTGTGTCCCGTCCTATCTGCCTCCATGTTATCTTACCCCCAGTTGATTTTCCGCTGGAGGCTAACAGATCAGCCAAATCGTTTGTTCTCTGTGAGACCCGTGTTCTTCTATGAAGTTCTTTGCATAATTTGTCCATAGCTTTGGAAAGTTATGTCCGGCGATACTTGATGCTTGATGTTATTGGCGGCACACACGGGAAACTTCGCAAGTATACAGGGAAAATTACAGGAGACCTTACCATTCTTCAGTTTAGTTTACCGTTAGATGTGTCGATTCGACGGGAGGATACGATATCATTACGATTTCTGAGTAGGTCATGTAGGTAGATCTGATTTCTGAATAATTATCAGAAAGATATGTACATATGGGTATCTTTGTTCAGTTATGGATTATGTCCCTCATTTGTGTGTTTGTATGTGACCTCTTTGAGGTGTTCTATACAATGAAATTGAATTGAATTGCCATAACAACAACAATTAATCAATGCAAAGTAAATTAGACTTCGCCCAGCCGATGTTTTCGGGCAAGCTAATGCTAATTCTCTTAGTTAACACTCTGAAACATGCGTTGGGAGAAAAGTGAGGTCTGCCTCAATATAGACTTCACAAACCTTGTTGCTGTTGTTCTTCGCCTGTAAATCCACCGATGTCTATTCGCTATAGTCCCTGGTGCTATATAAAAAAAAATCACGAGGCGCTATATCCCCAAATGCTGTTTGTTCTCTTAAACTTGAGAAAGTTGGCGGTTGGCGGTGTTCACCCCCTCGGTACGTACCGGTATTCCAATAATACCTTTGACCGAATTTCGAACAATTTGCACAAACTTGATACATGTAGTACTCACCGCAACGGATATAGCCGCGCGCTAAACAGTTGCCGAAACGAAAATTAAACCCTATAACTGGAGTGGACACGGATGCCAAAGATAGTGATTTTTTTCAACAGGGTTCAAAACCTTACCGCTATATATACGAACCTGACCAGACCGGTACTCCCTGGGACGGCCCTGGTGGGACTCCTATACATAATACGAGGGATAATAGGGCTCATGTCATCACACAGTTTGATATCTGACCCGCGGGGCCGATTTGTCGGGGCCAGATGAGATAATAGCGGAACGTAAGCTTGGATATTTTTCGGAAATGACCCTGGAAGTTCGGTAGCTCCGCCTCTCGGATCATGAGCTTTGATATCCCCTGGAGACAAATCCCTGAAGAAGCCCCGGGGAGACAACTCATTTACTATTACGGACAAGGCTTGTGTTTTGGCAGTGATTAACTATTGATTTTTACGGACACTTGGGGGAAAAATTGTCGTATGCATCATCATTTATACATTGGAACTTCATAACATGAATGTTTGAATACGGATGTTCTCAATATTTGACTGAAATAATTATGCTGAAGTGTCAAATATATAAACACTCGCAAAATGATGTAGTTTTTTCGTCTTCACTTTCTCAAAGTATATTTTAAAACAAATATCGTGACGGAAAACATAAACATATAACATATATACTTTTTATTTAACAAAATGTATTGTTTAATTACAACATTGAATTGAATAATAATTTGATTTTTTGGGGGGTAGCCTATATAGCGCTTTCTATCCGTCAGACTGGGTATTAGACTGCCACTATCTTAACTGACTCTTGTTCCCGGGGGTCTATTCATAACCTGCCCCCAATGGTTTATTTTAATTGATTCAGCAAACTTGTTAACAAAATCTGTCTTTTACGCGTCTGTCAATCAGTAAGTAGATGTCTAGACAGACTGTCTGTGTTCATGAACACTGTTACATTTGACGAGACGAGGGATATCCTTTTCTCAAATATATGTAAAAGTATAATGAATAATGTACGTAAATATAAACCTGTAATGTTAGTGAAGAAATTATTCTGGGAGAATAGCGAAATTTTGTTATCATGCATTTATGAACATACAGCCTATTGAATGAATGATTTTGATACGGTTCAATATTTTCGATGTATTGTCATCTGAAATTTGGAGAAAAAAATATGAAAATGATTGTTTTGTGTTCGCTTAAAAAATATTTCAAAAATGCCCACATTTGTTTTGTGTTCAACTGAATTTCACTGAATATTGTGGAAGGACATACAAGGATTTCATACAGAAACTGATTAAGGAACTCGGCAGATCGGACCTCCAGGGGCTGGAAGTCTTTGGCTAAGTAAGGTTTCTTGATACTAACGGCCCTGCTCAGACCGCGTTAGTAATTCACTACGGAGACTATGGGAGATGCGAAATTATAGTAAACACTCGGCACTGGAAAGACAGCTCATGAAGTTACTGACGTGAAATATAGTTCAATATTTTAGAAATATTATCGATGTATTTTTACACCCTTGAATGGAATATCCCATCTTAAATTTGGAGAGAGAAAAAATATGAAAAAATACGTATATTAGTTGTGTGTTCGCTTAAAAAATATTTCTAAAAATATATATATGCCAACAGTTGTTTCGTGTTCAACTGAATTTCACTGAATATTGTGGAAGGACATACAAGGATTCCATACAGAAACTGATTAAGGAACTCGGCAGATCTGACCTCCAGGGGCCGGAAGTCTTTGGCTAAGTAAGGTTTCTTGATACTAACGGCCCTGCACAGACCGCGCCAGTAATACACTACGGAGCCTATGGAAGATGCGAAATTACGGTAAACACTCGGCACTGGACAGACAGCTCATATCAGATAAAGTTACTGACATGAAATATAATTCAATATTTTAGAAATATTATCGATGTATTACATTACACCCTTGAAAGGGATATCCCATCTGAAATTTGAAGAGAAAAAAAATATGAAAAAATATGTATATATTAGTTTTGTGTTCGCTTAAAAAATATTTAAAAAAATATATATGCCAACATTTGTTTTGTGTTCAACTGAATTTCACTGAATATTGTGGAAGGACATACTAGGATTTCATACAGAAACTGATTAAGGAACTCGGCAGATCTGACCTTCAGGGGTCGGAAGTCTTTGGCTAAGTAAAGTTTTTTGATACTAACGGCACTGCACAGACCGCGTCAGTAATACACTACGGAGTCTATGGGAGATGCGAAATTACGGTAAACACTCGGCACTGGACAGACAGCTCATATCAAATAAAGTTACTGACATGAAATATAATTCAATATTTTAGAAATATTATCGATGTATTAAATTACACCCTTGAAAGGAATATCCCATCTGAAATTTGGAGAGAAAAAAAATATGTATATATTAGTTTTGTGTTCGCTTAAAAAATATTTTAAAAAATATATATGCCAACATTTGTTTTTGTGTTCAACTGAATTTCACTGAATATTGTGGAAGGACATACAAGGATTTCATACAGAAACTGATTAAGGAACTCGGCAGATCGGACCTCCAGGGGCCAAAAAATAAAATTTATGAAAACGGTGGACAGCCTGGATATGAAATGCTTTTGAATTGTTGATATAATTTAGTGCTTCATTTCGCTTTGATAATTTAAAAAAAAATTATGAAAACGGTGGACAGCAGCCTGGATAAGAAATGCTTTAGAATTGTTGATATAATTTAGTGCTTCATTTTGCTTTGATAATTTATATTTTTTCATGAAAACGGTGGACAGCAGACTGGATATGAAATGCTTTTGAATTGTTGATATAATTTAGTGCTTCATTTTGCTTTGATAATTTATAATAAAAAAGTTATGAAAACGGTGGACAGCAGCCTCGATATGAAATGCTTTTGAATTGTTGATATAATTTAGTGCTTCATTTTGCTTTGATAATTTATATTTTTTATGAAAACGGTGGACAGCAAACTGGATATGAAATGCTTTTGAATTGTTTATATAATTTAGTGCTTCATTTTGCTTTGATAATTTATATTTTTTTAAGAAAACGGTGGACAGCAGCCTGGATATGAAATGCTTTTGAAATCTTCAAATGTATGATACGAATGATATCGGTGACGTGAGGGGCGGGGGGAGAATAGAAAAACTAAAATAACCCTATAGATCTATAGATTTTAAACCTTAAAACATACACCAGAGATGGAAACAAATAACAATGACAATTGACACACACAAAAAGAAACTTGCAAGTAATAATGCAATATTAATAAATGTGCACCAACAATAAAACTTCCAAGCATTTAAAAATTTTAACACATTCATAATAATATATTTAATATTACTTTATTCAGAAATAAAATGTGCTCATTGTGCCCTCCAATATTTTAGGAAAAGGTCTATGCAAAATGAATGTTAAAATTACTTCATTTGTCCGTTTTTTATTTAATTGTTCAGTCGCGAACAGTCTCCGTCTGGGTTTAACCACGGGGAGTAGTCGTATATATTTATTAACACCGCCGAAATAACCGGGCCCTGGCGAGGCTAGACGATCGACCGTGCGCCTTTATAATCCAATTATCCTAATTCGGTCCACCGTTTACAGCAGGCATAATATATAGTGGTCTGACCAGCGCCGTTCCCCTGAGGTCCGGACCTCCACAGGACGGGTAAGCTTTTGAATACGTATTTTTTGGACCTTACCTTTCGTCATCCATTCCGGGTTGTTGTTTATCTGTAAATTTTGCTTTGATAATTTAGAAAAAAATTTTATGAAAACGGTGGACAGCAGCATCGATATGAAATGCTTTTGAATTGTTGATATAATTTAGTGCTTCATTTTGCTTTGATAATTTATATTTTTTATGAAAACGGTGGACAGCAGCCTGGATATGAAGCCTGTTTATCTGTAAATCCGCCCTTAACTTGATGGGTATTTTCCGATGAGGGGGGAGGGGCAAGGACCACTTTGCCTCCCACCCCCAACCCCTCATTAATTGTAACTGTCGTGCCTTGAAATGGGTCAGATATGTTCATAAACCACTGCAACTTTTCACTTGGGTGGATGGGTATAGCTGAAATAAAATTTCATTGAAGAACGCCGATTGGATTTTTTTTATAGATTTTTTTCCAGCTCCTATGAGTCGGTTTTATTGCGAGATATGCCATCCCTCTCAAAGCTCTCAGAAGCGCCAAAGTGCATTAAATCAAGTCTAAAATTCCAAAATGTTCCGAGGGGCAACTCCCTCCCTGTCCCACACGCGTCTGCCCCCCCCCCCCCCACCCCATATTCAAATCGCTCCGCCGCGCCTACATCCAGCAATCGTTTACAGCGAAAAGGGATACGAGTTCTCATGGCAATAACCTTCTCAACGGTAGACTTAGAGACACACCCGCCATAATCTACATGTAACGGCTAGGGTCATAGTGAATACGAAAAGCGAAAGCTGTTGTGCTCGTGATGATGGCATGTCCGTTTACATTTCGTCAACCTGTTTTAATTTCTACTAACACGACTACGGAGCTGCAGCCAATCAGAAACACATGAAATTTGCAAATCGAAATTCTCACTGTCGCCTATCCAGTAACTAACCATTCAAATCGGTGATCGAGAAATGAACACAGAGCGCACTGGAGAGAAAAAAAAAAAACACTTTGATCTTGGCGTGGGTAATGCCTGTAATACATTCCAGCAACAACGATTCAACTGCGTACTGAGATTTCGTTTAATTCAACTCCGACTCAAAATGGCGCCTAAAAACACGCCGCCGAAACACACGTGACCCGAGTACGCGATTCACATTGGCTAGAATAGTTAGACTGGACGAGTTCAAAAACATGAAAACTGTGGGGTTGTAAAGTCCCAAAGCAGGATAACATGTAGACCTACAACAGTGTGCTAGATATACGACACCACCCCCGCCCACCCCTTTTTTTTAAATAGAGAAGAGAGACAACGGTCTCATAATGTTCCGTAATGAACTAGAACAAATACTTAATCCAATATTAGAACACACGCTTTCCAACAGGTGATAGAGAACTAGCAGTCCTATAAATGTTTGTTCTGTCCACCGTGAAGATTGAGCTTGATCAGTGACACTGTGATAGAGTTCCTACGCAACAGAATACAATCGCAATACTAAATGTACATGTATAAAGTATACGCGGTACACCTACTATTAACTTTCACACTTCGCTAAAAGTCGAGTTCAGATGTTGTATGGTACGGTACATGTACATGTGAGTGCAGGCAGAACAGCTACTGTTACATTTCACGCTTCGCTAAGCCGAGTTACGATGTTGAGTAGTACTATTTACTCAGCAATTTACACGTACCGGTAAACTTAATTTCAAAGTTGGTTAAACACTTTACCTCACAAAACTCAACATAGTTCACAGATCCAGTCTATTAGGAGTTTCCACACTTCGCCCGGATCTTGTAGTATGAAATGTTGTGAATGCCGTCTGTATGTCTCCTCTGGGATGTGCTGGAGAAGAGGGGGAAGCCACTCTGGTTTCCCTGGATGAGGACAAATCTACACCCGCAAAACACGGCTCGAGGTCAGGTGTAATTTCAGGGGAAGGCCCTGCAGTTCTTAGTAGATGACGTCTGTTCCTTCGTAGAACGATGCCTGTTGCTGAATGGACTATATAAGACCTAGGACAGCCATGGTGCTCAGTCACTATCGCAGGGTTCCACACACCAATACGAACACCATCGTTTTATCGTCTGTCATGTCTGTGTATCAAAATATATCGACAAAAAACCTGAGACGCCCATTCACTCCTGAATTAAAGATCAACAGCTCGGCAGTTACCTCGAAGTCCGCACTGTCCTGAACAGTGTTGTGAATGATTCATTTATCCAATTGTATGGTCAAAATATATAACCGTGCATATCTAGTGATGCTTATACAGTTGTGAATAAGTATCCAAGTGTTTGGTCAAATATACACTAAATGTTCAGCCCTCCTACATTTTGGATTTTGAGGCATTCTCCCATATTTAACATACGATTTTGGTACTTGAGCTATTGCCAGAAATCGGCATTGTGAATCGGCGTTTCCTGTGGCTAATTTCAATCAGTACTACATGTGGCAAAATGTATATGTAAAAGATTTAAGTGTTTACCGTGTTACTTTATTCTCAGGTTGTATACTAAGTGTACATTTTTAACTGCTCACTAAAATCCCATATCTCTGAATTTCTCTGATTCAGTCTTAAAAAAATAGATATATCTGATTATTTGTATATAGACTGTTATTTAGGGGGCTTATTAGCATTTTTGTCTGCGGGTGGAAGGTAAAGAAATCCCTTAATCTGAAGAATTCTTTGAAATTATCCATGGTCATGCGCACTGAAGGACGGTGCACAAAGAATCCAGATAGAACTAATACAACGAGCTGTATAATTGATGCATGTCTCATCACCGTCTGCGACTTATAAGACTATATTTATCGCATTTCTGTGTTGCGATTCACAAACGCGACACGCTACGCAAATGTCCGCTGCGCGTCGCGAATCCCTAGATTAATCTATCGGCAGACGGCGGCGAGAACGTGACCCGAACGTTCGTTGCACTTCCTGTTTGAAAACTTCCTTCAAATGCGACTCTCGGCGGACAATTGCGTCGCACGTCGCATTATGTAAGTCATCGCTCATGTCTCCTGACTATTATTTTCAGAACAGAACATCCATTTTGTCACAAATTTGAAAATACTCCCTATTCTTTGCATAATAGTTCTTACTATCAAGCGTACACAGCATGTAGGTCTATTGTAGGCAGTCTATCGCAGGTGGTAGCAGAAACATAGTACATCAGTAGTAAATAAAGCGGAAATTTTGTCGTATTGAGGGTGAGGCTGATTACATCACGTGGCGTGACTTGACGTGCTGTTCCGACGTCGTCACGGATGACGTCAGATGACGTCACTTCCGGGTCTGGGGTCACTTCCGGGCAAAAGGTCATTTCGGCACAAAGTGAAGAGCGCGACTTTTCGTCACTCGACATTTCGGCACCTTTCTATTACAGGCAAAATTATACTAAAAATTTAGATTCTCACATCTTATTTCAAACATGATTAACATATAAACAGACCATCCTAAGGGTTACCAAGTTGTAGATTCTACAAGCAAAATTTCGGCAACTTTTTTCGCATATGCAGTTGGTTTAGAAAG